>JARGCU010000094.1:0-71099 GCA_029227775.1 Morpho helenor
GCGACAGATTTCACCCTTGATGAAAACCACCTTTTGAAAAGTATAACCTTCGAGAATAACGGTGAAAAATGGCAACTGACTACATTTCCTATGACAGTAAAACTAGCCCTATGCTGCCGAATTACCTTGAATTACGCCAAGGGGACAGACTCATTAAACTCAAAATGGATAGCTGGACACTGAACCATGACATTAACTTGGCCTTCCCCGGCAAAATTAAATTTATTTTTGTATATTACGGGCCAACGCCCAGACGGTTACCATGAATTGCAAACGTTATTTCAATTTGTGGATTATGGCGATGAAATCACGATAACAACCCGCCAAGATGACCAACTGAATTTGCTTACTGAGATGGCGGGAGTTCCACAAGAAAAAAACCTCATTTTACGGGCTGCAAAACTGCTGCAAACTTATTGCCGTAAGACATTGGGTCATACAACGCCATTAGGCGCTGACATCGCTATCCATAAAATACTACCCATGGGCGGTGGAATTGGTGGGTGGCTCCTCCAATGCCGCAACCACTTTAGTGGCGCTGAACGAACACTGGAGAACTGAAGTCTCTGATGACGTATTGGCTGAACTTGGGGCAACTCTTGGCGCTGATGTTTCCGGTCTTTGTTCGTGGACATGCCGCATTCGCTGAAGGGATAGGTGAAATTTTAACAAAGCTTCCCCTAAAGAGAAATGGTATTTAGTTGCTCATCCCGGAATTGAAATATCAACCCCGATGATCTTCACAGATCCAAAATTAAATAGAAATTCTCCAAAACGCCTCCCTAGCCGCATTATTACTGGCTCCGTACGCTAATGACTGCGAACCAATCGCAAGAAAACGTTTTCGTGAGGTTGAACAGCTTGTTTCTTGGCTGTTAGAATATGCTCCGTCTCGCCTAACAGGAACAGGCGCATGTGTTTTTTCTGAATTTGAAACACAAGCGGATGCCCTGCAGGTGTTAAATAAAGCCCCATCGTGGGTGCAAGGGTTCGTAGCTCAAGGAGTTAATGTTTCCCCACTGCACAAATTCCGCGCTGAGGATAACCCGTGTATTGCACCAATAAGCATTATTGCTATTGGTCAACAATATCTCTCTGGACGCAAGCCTGAGGTTTTTCTCGTGCCCGATATGAAGCTTTTTGCTGGTAACGCTACACCGGAACTAGCACAACGTGTTGCTAACCGCCTTTACACTAATCTTGGAGACGCGGCTGTTGGTCGTTTTAGCGACGGCGAAGTCAGTGTTCAAATTAATGAAAATGTTCGCGGTGGTGATATTTTTATCATCCAGTCAACTTGTGCACCAACCAATGATAACCTGATGGAACTGGTTGTTATGGTCGATGCCCTACGCCGTGCATCTGCTGGTCGTATTACCGCTGTTATTCCTTACTTCGGTTATGCAAGACAGGATCGTCGCGTACGTTCTGCCCGTGTACCAATCACCGCTAAAGTTGTTGCCGATTTTCTGTCAAGCGTTGGTGTAGACCGTGTTCTCACTGTCGATTTACACGCAGAGCAGATCCAAGGCTTCTTCGATGTCCCTGTTGATAATGTATTTGGTAGCCCAATCCTTCTGGAAGATATGTTGCAGAAGAATTTAGAAAACCAATCGTTGTTTCTCCAGACATCGGCGGCGTGGTACGTGCTAGAGCTATCGCAAAACTCCTGAATGACACCGATATGGCAATCATTGATAAACGTCGCCCACGTGCAAACGTTTCTCAAGTTATGCATATCATTGGTGATGTATCAGGTCGTGATTGCATCTTAGTGGACGATATGATTGATACCGGTGGAACTCTGTGCAAAGCAGCTGAAGCGCTGAAAGAACGTGGTGCAAAACGTGTGTTCGCATACGCAACCCACCCGATTTTCTCAGGTAATGCTGTCGACAACATCAAAAAATTCAGTCATTGATGAAGTCATTGTGTGTGACACAATCCCTCTTTCTCCTGAAATCAAGGCGCTGAGCAACGTTCGCACCTTAACCCTTTCAGGCATGCTGCTGAAGCAATTCGCCGTATCAGCAATGAAGAGTCAATTTCAGCAATGTTTGAACATTAATCCCCTTTCTTTTGGGTTTTAATGCAATCACAGTGATGAAGGTCACGACAAAATATAAGCCCCTACAGAGTTTCTGTAGGGGGCTTTATGATTTAAGAGGGAAATAAACTGTAGGTACCTATTTCTATGACTGATGCCTTATAAAGTCATAAAAATAACCAACTGGAGTGACTTAAAAACAGACGACAACCGTCTGTGAACTAACTTGTCCACATCGAAGAGTGAAGCTCTTAATGAATTCCACTCTTATCATTGCTAACCATAATAATAAAACCAATAGCTATTATGGGTAACGATGGTCATCTCTGCGTGAATGATAGTGGTGTTTTAATAGCCAATAACGATCAGCCACTTTTTCTCGACCACCAACTCTCGCACCAACTAGCCACACGATTGCACCGATGAAAATCCCGAACAGTGAACCGTTAGTCACCAACTCAGACAAACCAAGATTGACAATATGGGAGAATAAATTAATACCGATACTCCCAATCATTAAAACCATTCCTACTCCCATCAAGACATTACCTAGGAGATGAGCACTTTTCCGTTTCATATCTACCCCCAATATCAGTTAACTGATAAGCAAGTATGTGTAAACAAATTCGGTAAATCTTTATATTTATGTAAGCATTATAGTGTATTAAGTAAAATTATTTGCGATAGACATCACAGGTGACGAAGTTAGCCAATAAATCTACCCAAAAGTGCTCTTTATCAATTTATGGAAAATCCGAATAATTTATATGGCAACTATAAGTAACGTTATTTTCTCTATCACAATTTTGTACATCTCGCATCTCACAAGGTAAACTAGCGGGTAATTTCCATAAACTGATAGTGAAATCGCTGCCGTGAGCAAAATTAAGTTAATCGTTGGACTTGCAAATCCAGGTGCTGAATATGCACAAACTCGCCACAATGCAGGGGCGTGGTATGTTGATTTACTGGCTGAACGCCATAATCAACCGTTAAAAGAAGAAGCTAAATTTTTCGGTTACACCGCCCGTATTAATATGGGGGGAAATGATATTCGCCTGTTAGTACCAACCACTTTTATGAATTTAAGCGGCAAATCTGTTGCTGCTATTGCCAATTTTTATCGTATTAATCCAGATGAGATTTTAGTCGCACACGACGAACTCGATTTACCTCAGGCGTTGCTAAAATGAAGCTCGGTGGCAGCAATGGCGGTCATAATGGCTTGAAGGATATTCAAAGTAAATTTGCTAATAACCCTAATTTTTATCGGTTACGTATCGGTATCGGTCACCCAGGGGATAAAAAATAAAGTCGTTGGCTTTGTTTTAGGCAAGCCACCTTTATCCGAACAAAAGTTAATTGATGAGGCCATTGACGAAGCTGTGAGATGTACAGACATCCTTTTAGCTGATGGAATGGACAAAGCAATTAACCGCTTACATGGTTTTAAAGCCTCCGCCTAACAGTAATTTCATCTAGCCGCAGTTTTTGTGTATAATCAGCGCCAATTTCTAAAACATTAGGGGGCAGCATTAGCCTGCTCCTTGCTATTAAGGTGGAGAAACATATGGGTTTTAAATGCGGTATCGTTGGTCTGCCTAACGTGGGTAAATCCACTTTGTTTAATGCATTGACCAAAGCCGGCATCGAAGCAGCCAACTTCCCTTCTGTACAATTGAACCAAACACGGGTGTTGTGCCAATGCCAGACCCACGTCTTGATCAATTAGCTGAAATCGTGAAGCCACAACGTATTTTACCAACCACAATGGAGTTTGTTGACATTGCCGGTTTAGTAAAAGGCGCTTCAAAAGGTGAAGGTCTGGGTAACCAGTTTTTGACTAACATCCGTGAAACCGAAGCTATCGGCCACGTGGTACGTTGTTTTGAAAATGATAATATCATCCACGTTGCAGGCCAAGTTAACCCAGCGGAAGATATTGAGGTTATCAACACCGAATTAGCATTAGCAGACCTCGACACTTGCGAGCGAGCTATTCATCGCGTTCAAAAACGCGCTAAAGGTGGCGATAAAGACGCAAAAGCTGAGTTAGAAGCGTTAGAAAAATGCTTACCCCACCTTGAGCAAGCGGGTATGTTGCGCACTTTAGATTTATCTGCTGAAGATAAAGCTGCTATCCGTTACTTAAGCTTTTTAACGTTAAAACCAACCATGTATATCGCTAATGTCAATGAAGATGGTTTTGAAAATAATCCATTCTTAGACAAAGTTTATGAAATTGCTAAAGCAGAAGGTTCCGTTGTGGTGCCTGTGTGTGCCGCTATTGAATCTGATATCGCTGAGTTAGATGATGAAGAACGCGATGAATTTATGGCTGATTTAGGTATCGAAGAACCTGGTTTAAACCGTGTTATTCGTGCAGGTTATGAATTATTAAACCTGCAAACCTACTTCACCGCAGGTGTTAAAGAAGTCCGTGCATGGACTATCCCTGTTGGTGCTACTGCACCACAAGCGGCAGGTAAAATCCATACCGACTTTGAAAAAGGCTTTATCCGCGCGCAAACTATCGCTTTTGATGATTTCATTCAATACCGCGGTGAGCAAGGCGCAAAAGAAGCAGGTAAGATGCGCGCTGAAGGTAAAGACTACATCGTTAAAGACGGTGACGTTCTGAACTTCTTGTTTAATGTATAAGACTGTCGGCTAAGTACGACCCTTATCATTATTTTGTATAAGCCCCTGTCATTTTCATAAGGGGTTTATACTTTTCCATCTTTCACCGTTCAAAATAGCGACTATTCCCCCTATCTTCGCTTAAAGTGCCCTAACATCTCTCCATCAATACACTTATTTTAGCATCTCTACCGCCAAACTATGCCATGCTCTAGTTCGTTGGCTTTGGTGTTGGCTTTTCAATGTGGCTAATGCAAGTTCATAACTGAGCGTTGGCTCAACCACAGGAATAATGGATAGCCCCTCTGAACTGGTTTTATGCCACATACTATCCGGTAGCAATGTGATCCCACGCCAGCTTTTACCATCGCTGTCACTAAATCTAAATGATTACTACGCCCTGCTATCACTGGTTGTTTACCATAAATTCCACAGGCACTGGTGATTAACTCATTAATTCGAAAGTCTTCCATGAAGAAAATAAATGGCTCATTGATTAACTCAATGAATTTGACAGAGCTTCTCATTGATAAGGGATGTTGTTCACTGACTAATAGCATTAATTGGTCAGTCGCAAAAGTATATAAGTCAAAGCGTTCATCATCAAAAGGTAACATTACCGCAGCAGTTTCTACTTCACCGTTTAAAAGTGCAGTCATCATTTTACGGTGTGCCCAACTCATGGGGTCTTTAATTCAATTTTTGGGTAACGTTGGCTAAATGCCATAATAATATCCGCAAAGTAGGTAGAAGCAATCACTGGCGGTAACCCGATATTTAATACTCCCTCAAGTGGCCCGGACTTATCTTTTAATGCTTTCTTCATCTTGTTGAATTGCTCAAGAAGTTGAGTCGCATGGCTAAATAATATTTCCCCCTTCATCGGTGAGCTTAACTCCATCCACGTCACGTACAAGTAAGGTATATCCAAGCTCTTGCTCTAATTTTTGCATGCTACGGCTAATGGCTGGTTGTGTAACAAACAAAGCCTGTGCCGCGCGACTAAAACCATTTAATTGCACCACTTCAACAAAATAGCGTATTGCTCGTATGTCCATCCCCTCCCCCTATTACTTTTATTTATAGCCTCAATGATTATTTATAATTTCCAAATAAGAGAGTTATGCACTAAAAATAATATAAAGCAGAATATTTAGCTACCTTAATTGTTTGGAGCAATATAATGAGCAAAACAGTTATTGAATATGTCCTTAGCCGGTTGAGTGAGATTGGTATTGATGATGTGTTTGGGTGTTGCAGGCGATTATGCGTTCCCTATTGAGGACGCAGTCTGTGCAAGCCATAACATGCGCTGGATTGGTAATTGTAATGAACTCAATGCCGCATACGCTGCTGATGGTTATGCGCGAGTTAAAGGCGTCGCAGCGCTATCGACTACTTTCGGAGTGGGTGAACTCAGTGCTCTCAATGGTATTGCAGGTTCTTACGCTGAGTATCTCCCTATTTTTCATCTTGTGGGAATGCCTGCAGTGGTGTACAACGCAATCATCGATTAGTTCATCACACACTGGGTAACGGTGATTTCGATGTGTTTTATCAAATGAGCCAACATTTGAGTTGTGCACACGCTATTTTAACCCCCTGAAAATTGCATCGCAGAAACTGAGCGTCTGATCACTACGGCATTACATGAACGACGTCCTGTTTACTTAGGGTTCCCATCTGACTATGCATCCATGCCAGTCATTACAGATAAAAACACTGATGTCATCACCATGCATAAAAGTAATGGCGAGTCACTATCAGCTGCCGTTACCGCTATCCTTGCAAAACTCAGTTCCAGCTCTCAAGCCTGTCTCATTCCAGGTATGTTAAGTCAATCGACTAGGCTTAACTGATGATATACAAGCGATTATTGATAAAACAGGTTACCTTATACCACCATGTTTATGGATAAAGCGATCCTTAGCGAGTCAAACCCAAATTATATGGGAATTTATAATGGCAAACTGATGGATCCAGAGGTCAGGGAATTCGTGGAAAGCTGCGATTGTGTGATGGGAATTGGCGCCGTATTAACTGATTTTAATTCAGCAGCTTTACTGCTTCTATCCTAGCTGAAAACCGCATAAACATCCTTGCTGATCATGTCAAAGTGGGTTCTGCGGTTTATCCACAAGTGTATATGCAGGATGTTCTTAGCCAACTAAAAGCTCTCGCTCCCTCACTTAACCATCAAGGGGTAAAAGCACGGAATTTAGGAACACCAATCCAAGGGGAGCAAGGTAAAATTACCGCAGGCTATCTTTATCCACGCCTTGAAAAAATGTTCCAAAAAAATGACATTATTGTCGCGGAAACAGGTACCGCCCTCGATGGGGCTAGGCTTTGCGCTGTTACCTGAAAATGCACAGTTTCATACCAAACGTTGTGGGGTTCTATTGGTTGGGGCAACGCCTGCCGCTTTCGGTGCGGCAATCGCAGCACCAGACCAGCGAGTCATTCTTGTTACGGGAGAAGGCTCCCACCAACTGACAGCTCAAGAAATTAGCCAGTTTGGACGTTTTGGTCTGAAACCTATTATTTTCGTACTCAATAATGATGGCTATTTAATTGAGCGGTTGCTGTGTAAGGATCCTGAAGCTTATTATAATGATTGCCACAATGGAACTACGCTCAGCTACCGTCAGCGTTAGGTTGTCAAGATTGGTATTGCCAGCGAGTGACAACTTGCACTGAGCTCGATAGTGTAATTAAAACGGCAGAGTCTACGGGGCACGCGGCTTACATTGAAATTGTGATGGACCGATACGCCTCATCCGAGCTGGCACAAAAGCTAGGCCAATCTGTCGGCTCACTCTATTCATTTTAATTGATATATCTTGCCAGCCTCTAGAAAGTAACATGTTGAGGCTGGCAATCATTAAGTCAATAAATACGTTTATTCAAATATCAAACCAATATCCTGTCTTGATTTTTCAAGTACCTTGGAAACGACTAACGCAAGTTCCAACAATTCATGGCACTCTTTAAACTGTTAGAAGTGAGTTGGTCGCGAAAGAAGGCGAATTCATAAATCATATGGTTGATTGACTCATTTCTCGACACCGTTGAAACTTGACCATCAATACAAACGTCTACTGACTGGCACAGGCTAGGGCCCCATCCACTCGAATATAACCTTTCGTTCCCTGAATGATAAAATAACCAGGACTGGCGGAGTCTTTTGCCCCATTACAAGATGCAACAGCAGTGCCGTAACATGAATACCCCAGAAGTATCAATACCGTTGAAACCTTTATTGCAAACATAATGACTCGTATTGGGGGCGCCCATCAGTGCAGATAATAAATAAATGTTATATAAATTAATATCATATAAAGCACCGCCCGCTTGTTTAGGGTCAAATGCAGCGTGGACTTGGCCTTGTAAATAACCATCGTACCGACTTGAATATTGTGAATAATTACCTTGAATAATCTTGATTTCACCTATCTTATCAATATATTGCTTGATGAAATGAAACTCAGGGGTATGAATAGATGTAATGGCTTCAAATAGGTATAACCCCTTTTGCTGTGATAGCAAAATGAGTTCCTGTAATTGTTCCGAATGCGGTGTAAATGGTTTTTCGCAAATAACATGTTTATTCGCCATTAAAGCATTATAGGTATATTGGTAATGAAGATGATTTGGCAAGCCAATATAAACAATGTCAATTTTCGTATTTTGTAGTAACTCATCATAGCGAGTATACAACGTTGATATGCCATACTGCTGGCAAAGTGACTCACCTTTTTCAATGCTTTCTGGCCTCACACATAAGGCAACCAGCTCAATGCCTTGCACCTGAGTTAACGCATCAAGTGCTGACAAAATGATTTTTCCTGAACCCCACCAGCGCTATTTTCATCTAAAGTTACCTATCAGTAAGATTAAATTTCATTCTGCCATACCGCATGATAATTAAGAAATACCTTCGATAGTTTTTTGATACGAGCTGTTCTGCCCAAATTGCTGAGTTAAAAATTCAATAAATATGGCCACTTTTCGTGGTAAGTATTGCTTCTCGGGGTAAACCGCATAAATATGATGTTCAGGTAATTCGTAGTCCGTTAATAGTTTAGTTAATCGGCTGCGACAGTCATCGATATTGGTGATGAAATGTGGCAATAATGCGATCCCGACATCGCCTAGTACCGCTTGAATTAAAGCTTGGCTGTTATTTACCCGTAAAGAACCTTTCGGATGTGGCTTTGCTTTTTTCCTTTATGATAAAACCCCCACTCCTGTCCCCCTTGATAAAGGGAATAAGATAAGCAGTTATGCGCTCTTAGGTCAGAAACTTTTTTCGGAGCGTTATGTTTTTTTCAAATAGGTTTGAGAGGCATATAAGCCACTTGAACAAGGTGCTAATTTACGAGCGAATCAAAGATGAATCAGGCAGTTCACCAATACGAATAGCCAAATCATAACCCTCACTAATTAGGTCGGTGACTTTATCATCAAAAAGTAACTCAATGTCGATATCAGGGTACATTTGCATAAAATCAGGGAGCATTTTTGCAAGATGCAATGTCCCAAATGACATAGGAGCACAAATGCGTAATGTTCCGGTCATTTTATGACTTAATTGAGAGGCGACATCATCGGCTATTACCGCATATTGGTATGACTGGCGGATATAATTCATGTACACCGCACCCGCTTCCGTCAAGCTGACTGTTCGAGTAGTACGGTGGAATAGTTTGATCCCTAATTTATCTTCCACACTTTGAATGGTCTTGCTGACGGCCTGATTTTGTGATATTCAATGAGCTCGCAGCTTTAGTTAGGCTCAAACTATCAGCGACTGCAATCAAAATGGGAAAGTTATTCATATCCATCGTTTACCTCACATTGTTAACTTTTAGTAAACAGTGTGTTTTCTTGCCAAGAATATTAAAAGAGCATACCTTATTTTCATTGAAATTCAACCACCATCAAATAATTTATCATTATGAATAATAAGTATATTTTATCTTTACTAGCCATATTCTCTGGTCTATTGCTCTCTTTAATGATTATGAGTAATAGCTATTTGGCCCATTTTACGACGCCATTAACAGCTTCTTGGATCACACATGCTATTGGGTCGTTATTTTCATTATTCATCTATTTAATATATTTAAAGAAAAAATCCAAAAAACATTTACCAAAAAGTAAAGGAAAGCTTATTTGGTATTTAGGTGGCTTACCGGGAGGATTTACCGTATTACTTGCAGCTATCACGGTGAATAGCCCACTTTCCCTCTCTGGCAGTATTATTTTAATGATCACAGGGCAAATTATTTTAGTTTGATAGTTGATGCGATGGGCTGGTTTGGTGTCACGAAACGGAAAATAGTCTCTAGGGATCTGGTTGTCTGTGTATTATTGATCAGCGGCAGCAGCCTATTAATTATAGGAAGGTAATAGAATGAGTTTTTATATTCTTATCGCATTATTTAATGGAGTTTGTATTGTCACAAGCCGCACATTAAACGGTAAATTAGCACAGCAACACAACGCCTTTTATAGTGCTTTAATCAACCATATAGTCGGTTTTTTATTCTTAACGATCATCGTCATAGTATTAAACCAGTATCAGTTTAACCTGAGCCATATTCCTCTTGTTGCATTTATTGGTGGCGTGATCGGTGCTTTTTTTGTTGTCATCAACAGCTATGTGCTGCCCATTTTAGGGGTGATGCTAACTTCAATCTTAGCGATTTGCGGCCAAATGGTTTCTAGTTTAGTTATCGATACTATTAATGGGATACAAAGCCAAAATTTATATTTTGCAACTAATTGGTGTTCTATTAATTATCGGTGGAGTCTTGCTGAATTTCACCAGGCAAACCAGATAAACCGAATGTAGGTGCTATTCAATCCAAATGAGTGTTCTAATCAAAAGGAATAGCACTTTTACCAATCGGTAGGAATATAATTCACAACCAACTGATTTATTTATATAACTCCCCCGTTCCCCTTATATTTTCTACTTTTTACATTTTACAAAACTCTCGTTCACCTCACAATTTATTAACAACTTGCTTGAATCACACTCAGTTATTCCTCATGCTAATTTTATTAAATAAACCAATGGTTTACTGTATGAACCACTGAGGTGAGCATGAAAGATAACATTGTGACTGCCGTAGACGATGCATTGCTTTTATTGATGCTGTTAGGGGAAAAAAATAATCTTGGGCTGAGTGAGCTTGCACGTTTATCTGGCATGAATAAATCCAAAGTCTATCGGCTGTTGTGTACGCTGGAAAATCGCCATTTTGTACAAAAAAATGATAATCCAGTTACATACCATTTAGGCCATCAATTATTAAGCTTAGGTAACTGTGCTCGTCAGCAAATTAACTACATCCAAATTGCTGACGTTGAGGCGGAACATTTACGCCAGTTATTTGATGAAAATATTCAATTGCGTATTCGTGATCATCATGAAATTTTGCAGGTTCTACACAAGCCGTCCGGCCAATCACTTCAGGTACGCAGCGAAGCAGGGAATCGTCGTACCTTAGGTTCTGGTGCATCAGGTAGGGTCTTGCTCGCCTACTCCCCTTCAGAAATTCAGTCTTATTTCACTGAAAAAAAACCAGCAATTAGCTCACTCCCTTGTAGAGATACGTTCACAGGGTTTTTCTATCACTCGTGGGGAACTTACTGCCGGAATAGGGGCCATTGCAGCACCTATTTTTGCACAAAATGGTGAATGTATTGCAGCACTGAGTATCAGCCTGCCATTAAGCCGCTTCACTGAAGAAAAACAACAATTCATGACTAAGCAACTCACCCAGTCAGCTCTGCGTGTATCAAGACAGCTCGGTTATTACCCATAATTAATACAATAAAGAGACAACACCATGCAACCAACACAAACCATTACACCCGCAGCCTCACCGGGCTGGCAAATGAACCCTGTTTTAGTGATGCTAACCATTGTTATTATTGCTTTTTTCATGACTTATTTTGTCGATTCAGGCCAGTATGAGCGGGATGGCAAGAAAGTCGTACCAGGCTCTTATCAAGTCATCACCAAAGAAATGTCATTCAATCAAGTATTAGGTACTGAGAAACCTGCAGAAAACGAAGCCGCTCCGTGAGTTTGCCGCAACTATTTAAAGCGATCCCTGAAGGCATTATTAAACAATCTCCCCTCATTTATATGGTGCTATTTATCGGAGGAATGTTTGGCATCCTCAATAAAACAGGCGCTATTGAATTAGGACTTGAGCGTTTACTGCATGTCACTCGCGGTAATATTTACTTATTAATTCCCTTTCTAATGATTGTTTTTTCCATGGGCAGTACCTTTATGGGGTTAGCCAAAGAGTATCTACTGGTGATCCCGATGGTGATTGCGTTAATGAAACGGGTTGGCCTCAATGAATTAATTGGCCTTGCTATCGTTGCTATTGCGGTCAAAGTCGGCTACCTCGCTTCAATTACCAACCCTTATGCACTATCAATCGCACAACCCTTAGTGGCTTGCCCGTTTTTAGTGGCTTAAGTATGCGCATTGTTGCCTATTTAATTTTTATTACACTCGGCATTTTATTTGTTTTCTATAGCATCCGTAAAACCACCTTAACTCGCTATGTGATTGAAGAACAAACAACCTCATCAGGTTTGACCCGTCGACACAAGTTGATGCTAATTATTTTAGCCATTGGCGTCGCCTTCTTAGTTTATGCGTCTAACCGTTGGCATTGGAAAAATAATGATTTGTCTGCCTATTACTTGTTTTTAAGTGTCATTTTAACATTGTGCAGTGGCCTATCCGCGAATGTTGCAGCGAATGCTTTCGTCAGTGGTATGAAAAAAGTGCTCATTGCAGGGGTGTTAATTGGCTTGGCAACCGCAGTAGAAATTATTCTTTCTCAAGGAAAAATCCTCGATACCATTATTCATCAATTAGTTGGCTTAGTCGGTAACCACGGGGCCTATGTGTCATCATACAGTATGTTTGTTTCTCAATTGCTGTTAGATGTGGCTATCCCATCCACTTCAGGACAAGCCGCCGTCACAATGCCAATTTTAGGCCCTGTTGGTGAAATATCCGGTGTTTCCCCACAAACTACCGTATTTGCCTTCTTAATGGGAAATGGACTCACCAATATGATCACCCCAACCTCAAGTGGTTTATTGATTTCTTAGCTACAGCGGGGGTCAGTTGGACCACTTGGGCCAAATATATTTTCCCTTTATTTTTAATTTTTATGGTTGTCAGTATTAGCTTGCTCACCATTGCAGTTAGCACAGGGGTATTAGTCACATGGATATAAAGAATTACCGCATAACAATGCGTGATGGAATAACGCTTTCAACGGATGTCTATTTTCCTAAAGGGGCTAGGCATTCCGCCTATCCGTGATCATTGAAAGAACGCCTTATGATAAAACGGCACCTTCTCGCTCAGAAAAAACCGTTTCTGGCCGGCAAATTACCCGCCAAGAAATGGCTCAGTATTTTACCGCGCAAGGTTTTTATTGTGATTTACAAGATTGCCGTGGCCGTTATGAATCAGAAGGTATCTTTGTTAAATATATCAATGAAGCTGAGGATGGCTTCGATACATTACAATGGGTAATGAAACAACCTTGGTGTAATGGGAAAATAGGCTCTATGGGGTTATCGTATGCCGCGCATACCCAATTAGCGATGGCCTGTTTGAACCCGCCAGGGCTACACACGATGGTGTTAGACTCTGGTGGTTTCGCTAATGCATTCAAATGTGGTATTCGTCAAGGAGGGGCATTTGAGTTAAAGCAAGCAACTTGGGCTTATAAACAAGCAAAATTAAGCCAATGGCCAAACAGTCTTCTGTCATTCATGCCGCTTTAGAACAAGAGAATATCCATGACTGGTTTTCTGCCATGCCTTGGCACCAAGGCCATACGTTACTAAAACATGTTCCTGAATATGAAGCTTATTTATTCGAGCAATGGCAAGAAGAATGCTTTACCGATTATTGAAAAAGATAGGGATCTATGCGGAAGGCTACTATGACAAAATACCTGATATTCCAGTACTATTTATGTCCAGCTGGTATGATGCCTATGTTAGCTCAACGTTAGATAACTACCGTGCATTTGTGACGCAAAAACGGTCGCCCCAAAAATTAATCATGGGGCCTTGGCTACATGGTGATCGTAATATTACACACAGTGGCGATGCTGAGTTTGGTGATATTGCTGCATTTGAGGGCCATGTCAGTGCAGATTGGTTATCTTGCCGTTTAGCGTGGTTTAAAACACATCTACAAAATCAATCAACTTCTGTACAGCAATCGCAAGACGTCACCATTTTTATGATGGGTGGTGGAAGTGGTAAAAAAAATTCCGACGGGCGCATAGAACATGGCGGGCAATGGATAAACCACCACCAATGGCCCTTACCCAATGTTGAACAAACTGCATTTTACTTGTGGCCTGATAACATATTACAGGATAAACCAAGTCCACAAGCTTCGGTAATTTCCTATTGCTACGACCCTAAAAAACCCGTCCCAACCATTGGCGGAGCGTTAACTTCAGGGCAACCGATTTTTTGGGGTGGCGCATTCAATCAACGGGAACTACCTACTTTTTTTGCGAGTCAGCAAAATAACTTACCGCTTTCTGCTCGCCCTGATGTCTTAGTCTTTGAAACTGAGGTATTACAAGATGATATCTGTGTAGCCGGAGAACTTGAGATCTCTTTATGGATAAGTAGTGATGCACTAGACACTGATTTCACAGCAAAATTAATCGATGTCTACCCCCCCAGTGACGATTATCCTCAAGGCTATGCCATGAATATTACTGATGGCATTATTCGCTGCCGTTTTCGCAATGGCTATGAACGAAAAGAGTTGCTAACCGCACATGAAGTCGTCGAAGTTAAAATCAAACCATTTGCTTGTGCAAACCGTTTTGTTAAAGGGCATCGTATTCGCTAGATATTTCGAGCAGTAATTTCCCTAAATATGATTTTAATACCAATACCGGTGAAACCATCGCGGGAGATAGAACATGGAAAATAGCTCGTAATAGTGTTCACCTTTCAGCCCAATACCCCTCCAAAATTACGCTACCGATCGTCAAAGTAAATTCTTAGCTTCTCGGGCTTGCCCCTAAAAGCTATAAAACAAAAAATCCGAGGGCTTTGAACTGTACCCTCGGATTTTACGCAAATAGATTACGTGAGTTAGGCCCCGAGTGAGAAAAATACCACTCGACCAACACCTTCACCAATAAAGATACAAAGGGTTGCTAATGCCATCACTAAAGTCGCATTGGTACTTTGACCTGCTTTTTGGCAAAGTAGACGACCGACAAACAATATACCTAAAGCAATTAATACAATACGGATAATGTTTAAGCTAAGTAAACCCTCTGGCAATTCACGCGGTGTCATTCCCATATAAATTGGCTCTGCTATATTGCCAAGCAATGATAGCGCCCCTAATAACATGAGTAAGATCCCCATAACACCAAGGCCTAGCGTAATTTTGACCACGCGTTTAAGTTGCTCTTCTTTGCCGTGGCAACGTAAAGGCCCTACCAGTAATAATGCCGCCACCATGCCACCAACCAGTAATACCGCACCAAAGAAACTTGCGTAGGTGAATAATCCCCCCCACAAGTTAAACAACGTATTTGCATAGAGTGCGGACATGGCATACATGTAAATCACACCAGCAATCGCGCTTAATACTAACAATGCACTATTGGCTTTTTGTTTTAGCAATATCAAGGCTGTACTAAAGAATAATAACGCCATATAGATAGCGGTTGCCCAGACTTCACGGCTCATCCATGACGTTGACACATGTAGCATGGTATAAAACATGTGTAATGGGTTACCCATATGAAACAATGAACCAAGCAGCCCAATACAACCAAGGACAAAGCTGGCTAATATCGGCATTTTAATGAATTGGACACTTTGATGGCTATTTCTACCTTCAAGTACACGAAAATAGCATACCAACGAGACCACTAAGCAGCCTACAGAGGCTTGCATAAATAAGGTGAAAATCACCAATGGAAATTCATGCATGATAATTCTCCTTATCCTTTTGTGCCGACCACAAGGTTCGGTTTGGTAATACTGGAGCTTGGTAGCCCTTCGATATCCGCATTTGTGCCATATTTCTTACGTAGTTCACTGATAAGGCCAAACTCAATCGCACGCATTGGACAAGAATCGACACACATTGGATTACCGCCTTTTTCACGCAAGTCAATACAGGTATCACACTTGGTCATCATGCCAATACTGGCGTCAAACTGAGGCGCTTCGTACGGGCAGGCCCAAGTACAGTAACGACAGCCAACACATTTATTATGATCGACCAGCACAATGCCATCTTCTTGGCGTTTATGCATCGCGGTGGTTGGGCAATGACTTACACACTGCGGATCATCACAATGATTACAAGCAATAGACAAATGCCAAGTACGAGGACGCGGGTATTCACCAACTTCGATATCATACACGCGGCGAAAATTGCGGCCGACCTCAAGGTCATTTTTGTCTTTACATGCAACAACACAGGTTTTACAGCCAATGCAAGTGGCAACATTAATATAGAATCCGACTTGTTTATCCATTTTTTATTGCCCTCTTAAAAGATAATACGCTGTGGAATTGCAGCATCTGGAACTAACTGATCACCATGCCATTTTCGATATTACATAGCATCGTATTCCACCCTGATGTTCCAAGCCCTGTTGGGACTTGGATAGTTAGCGTATTATCGGCCCCCGCCATGTCTATCCCTGTTTTCTCATCGACATCCGTCCAACTGCCGTGCGGTAATGCTACAACCCCCGGTTTCATGGTTTGTGTAACTAGCGCAGGACGAACAATTTTCCCTTGAGGGCTCGTCACCAGTACCGTTTCACCATGCTTAATACCTAAATCGTTTTGCATCTGAGGCATTGATGTAAATTGGACTTGGCCATTGTTCCCGTAACCATGGCACATTATCAAGCGTACTGTGTGAACGGCGTAGGTAGTGTGGGTTATAGATTTGGAATGGATAGTCTCCTTTTTCCTTCTTCGAGAAATCACTAAAACTTGCCTCATAGCCACTGGCAGAAGGAATATACTCAGGAATTGGCGGTAATTTAGTCCATCCACATTCATCCGCTTTTTCAACAAGAGTTTGGCAATAAATTTCGAATTTACCACTTGGTGTAGGGCGCGGGTTGCCTTGTGGGTCACGAATAAAGTCTTCGTAAGCAATATAGCCATAGTTGTCACCCACCGTACGTTCCACTTGATACTTACCAACGGTGAGAAACTCATTGATAGTGATGCGCCCTTGTTGCGGTTTACCAGTGACTTGCCACTCATCAATATCGGTCTGAGTCACGGTAAATAATGGCTCTTTGGTTTTTCCATCTTCGCCTATGATTGTCGCCCCATTGAGTTTATTGAAAAACTGTTGTTTTTCCGAAATGGGGAACACTTCGTCAACGTTAATTCCAAGGCGTTTACCTATTTCTTTGGCAATCCATTGGTCACTTCTTGCTTCATATAATGGTGGGGTCACATTCACCGCAGCAATGATAACTTCACGGTTACTTGGGTTTAAGATAGTTCCATCGCGCTCCCATTCTGTCGTGACAGGCAAGACGATATCAGAGTATTTTGCACATGTATGTGGGACATAAGCAGCGGTAACGACGAGTTCAACATCTTTACGATAAGCTTCAACGCTCTGTGAGATATTCGCCCGCGTCTGTAACGTGGCATTAAAAGGATGGATGATCATTTGAATGTTAGCATTCACATCACCGACACCACGTTGGCGGAATTTTTTCTCTAATAACGCACGATTAAGTTCATTATGGTTAATTTTTAAACTCACAGGGTTGGGTACAGAAGGTAAACCACTCGCTCCCGCCATAACTAAGCGGGTTCCATTATTCCCCGCAGCATAGTGGCAGCTTACACCTGTCATACGACCCGGTCTGCCCATATGCCCTGTCATTAAAGCCAAGGGTCGAGAACGCTTGTACCCAGCCTTCGCCATTATGTACACGTGCTGGCGCCCACCCGGTCAACAATGCCACTCGGTTGGTACCTCCAATCTCACGGGCTAATGTGCGAATATCACTCGCTGATAAGCCACAAATGTTCGATGCCCACTCCGGTGTTTTCGGCTCCCCCGTATAGGTACCTAATAGATAATCTTTAAAGTTATCTTTAGGAGAGGTACCTGCTGGCATGTTTTTTTCATCAAATCCAACCGTACAACGACGCAGAAAATCCCAATCAATCAATGTGATTATCTTGCTATCCATTTCCAACAGTGCGGACATGATCCCTAACGCTAATGCATGGTCAGTACCGGGGTTGATTGGATACCAATCTGCATCCATTAACTCCGCTGTAGTGGTATAACTAGGATCAATGCTAATGAAGCGAGCCCCTGCTTTTTTCGCTTGATAGTAATTATACGTTGGGCTACCTGGGCTACTCCAAGCTGGGTTGGCCCCCCACAGTACAATTAACTGTGAGTTGCGCATATCAAAACGGTCATTGGTTCCAAAAGTATAAAAACCCTTCAAGTAACCCTAAATATGCAGGGGTTTCAAACCATGCGCCCCACGAGGTAGTGCCCCAGTCACCAACAAATCCCCCGCTTTTGCATAAACGTTCTGAATATCAACACCATTACCACCGGTGATCCAAATGGATTCATTACCATATTTTTCTTTGATACGTTTCGATTCTGACGCCACAATATCAAGCGCTTCATCCCAACTGATACGTACCCACTGGTCGCGTCCACGTAAGCTTTTATCTCCACCTCCGGGAGCCCAACCTTTACGTTTCATTGGATATTTCAGGCGATCTGCCCCAAACACTTGTTTACGTTGCGAGCGGCCACGCAAACAACCACGTTGCTGTGGAAAGTCGGGGGAGTCCGCAACCACATCATCGGTTTTTTGTCTGACCACGACCCCATCAACTACAAGGGCTTTATTCACACAGCGGCCCCCACAATTATGCCAACAGGCCACCGGCTTCCATTTCCCTTGAGTGACAGCATCAGTAGCTTGTACAACTGCTTTTTCTTCCTCTGGTGTTGCAGCATAAAGCCGCTTACTTAGCGGCAGCGTAGCCATTACGGATGCCGCTGACGTCCATGCTATAAATGAACGACGACTCAAGGCTATTTTCTGTCTTTCTGACATTGCTCTTACCTCTTCATTTTGTTTTATTATTATAAACTGACTAACTCATTGATTTTTTTATGATCGCTTCGTAAAAAAAGCTCAAGTAATGAACTTAATTGAACTTGACGATAAAATACGGTTTCTGCGTGGTTATGTAGCGCTCGACAAAACGGTGTGATAAAAGCGCACAAATGCGTATTCAAAAATTCAGATGACCCAAAGAGTAATTTCTTCGCGTGCTCGCCCAGTTCAGCGTCGCCATCCACCAGCTCAACAATGCGATGGCTTAAGTTCCACATAAAATCCAGTTCAAAGCCAACATGGTCAGCCGCTTCCATATCCCCTTCGGGCAATTGAAAACCATACTTTTTATAGAAATTTTTGACCGCTAACGTGCTTTCTTGAAACAACAATTTATCTCGAGAAACATAAGTTGACTCCCAAGGTGAAGCTGGGGGCGCATCAGGCCCAATAAATAGACGAGTAAAGTCCCAATGTAAGTCCTCGAACCCATCGCATTTGCTTGCAATGTTCGGTTTTTTTAAGTCTGCTTGCATGGCGTTAATTGCCTGCTCCATTGCAGGTAAAGCGTCATCACAAGGGAATAATGCCAATCCTGTTTCAGATAAATAATCAAGTAGCTCAGGAGTAGGCTCTTCCACCATCAGGCGTCGTAATACGTCATAGGCAAATTGGCGTGCATAGAGATAATCTAAGTTCGGGTTGTCATTTGTCATAGGAAGCTCCATGCAAATCGGTCAATAAAAAGTCGGTAGTTGTCGTCATTTCAATGCGGACTTCTTTAATTAAAGGGTTGCCTTGTTCATCAGGCTCAACAATATGAGAAGTCAACGCGATAGGTAATTCAGTCAAAGATGACAACAAGGGAATTGATTTAGGGTTGAACTGCAAGAAACCATGTAATAGTTCTTGGTGATAAGAAACACCGGCACGTTTTAGTAAATTTGCGACGTTTTCACAATCTTCCCCAAACACCTTGGCGCTTTTGAAGAAGTAATCTCGAGAAGAAAAACAATAATGCGCCCCTATTACTTCCTCTTGCTGTTCAAAAAAAGCATTACTTTGGTACACTTGCCCTGTATGTTTGTTTTCTAGTGAACAATAATGCACCCCTAGAGATAATTGTTTTTTCTAGTGCGAATTTAAGAACCCGAAGGCAAGCTAATTCACTCTGCGCGACTGCCAGTCCCCCTGCGTACCAGTAGTTGTAATACACTTCATAGGGAGGATTTTTAAGTGTAAAGCACGTGATTGATAGGCTTCACTATTTGTTAATGGGAAACAGAACTCCAATAGATTGATACCATCAATACCAATTTCATCAAGTTGGATAAGCAACGGATACATTTGCTGTTCAGTACCAGGAATGACGGGCATTTCAACCATAACGGTTGGAAAAAATTTCACGCGCTAACGCGATACGCTGCAAAACTTTAGTGATCCGCTCTTTGGCGTCATCAATTTTAATGCTAAAGCGAATTCTTGTAGGCCAGCCTTGGCCAAAGCCAACGCGGTATTACGGTCTAATGGGTCGCCTGCGGTATATAAGCGACTATGCACTTGTGGTAATTTTTGTTGAACAGCCTGGAAAAAAGCAATACTTTCTTGGCGAAAAAGTAGGGGTTCGCCCCCAGTTAACGCGACATGTGTCAATGGGTAATCTTGCTCTGCTATGGCATCGACTTCACCAATCGCATCTCGCATTTCTTGTTGAAAACCTTGGTAGTTCTCTTGGTTTGGATTAAAACAAAAATAACAATCGCGATGGCATTTTAAGGATAGAAAAGTAGTATGGCTCCCCTCTCCAGTCCGGCACTGCACACAAGCACTGGATAACCAATTACAATGTATACTTTTTCCGTTATTAGCAAAAATCGCACCGTAATTTTTAATCTCTAACTTGAGCTGGTCAATCTCACTTTGCTGTAAAAAAGGTGCCTCAAGTTGAGCCCATATTCTTTAATTACCTGCTGTGTTTGCTGCTCAATATCTAAATAACGCATTGCGTAGCGCTTAAATTTTTGATTATTAAGAGCTGATAATGTTCTATCTGTAATAGGATAGATCATAAGCTTTCCTTCAATTTACTGGAAAATAGTTTCTATTATTTGGTCGTATTCAATTTAACTCAGAAATAAAATAATCATTCCATGTACTGATATCACAGTGTCATTCGTGATAAAAATCCACATATGTGAATGAATAATTCATTTTTCATCTCACTTTCAAATAATTATTTTTTA
The DNA here is from genome assembly GCA_029227775.1 of Morpho helenor. Classification (NCBI taxonomy): domain Eukaryota; kingdom Metazoa; phylum Arthropoda; class Insecta; order Lepidoptera; family Nymphalidae; genus Morpho; species Morpho helenor. The sequence continues at coordinate 21,129 of JARGCU010000094.1, forward strand.
AATAAGAAATGTTCGCATTATATTATTTTGATTTTAGATTAGTGCCAGTATAGGTAATTGAAGTAAAACGATGTTGCGCAGGATCAAAAAAATCCCCTTTCATTGTTTAGATATCAATTAATTAGGGAAATAGCTCTCTTATAGCAAGATAATACCATCCATTGTTCTCACTGTATGGGAATTATCTCATCAATAAAAGAATCGTTATATAAAAATAAAATAATGACACGTGAATAGTATTTAAAATAAAAAGCAGTAATTAACCATCAAAATACACAATCAAATAGAAATAATATTTCAATTTGTAAAATTAATTTTCAAAATATCAGTTATTATTCATTTTTCAACATCAAATTATTTATATCTAATAAAAAAATAAATCTCATTAATAAATAAAGTATAGAAACTATATTCCTCCTTTTCTAACACACTCTTTCTATCAAATTTATTTACCATCTAGTTTTGGTCTCCCATTTGGCCACTAAGGCTTATCACTATATGTTCTAAACGTATTTTTAGGAATTCACGCCATCGACATCAGCGATAACTTAGTTATCATTCACTACGTTAATCGTTATAACTGATTAATTACATTAACCTTTAAGGAATAAAAATTATTAACAGGCAGTTTTATGCAAGTCGATACAATTAAAATCAGTAAATTTTTAAGCTACGTTTTACGCCATAAACCGGAATCTATCGCCATAAAGCTCAATCAGGACGGATGGGTTGAGATAGAGACCTTGCTCGCACAAGCTAATCGGCATGGGAAAAAACTAACACGGGCAACGTTAGAGCATGTTGTCGCGACCAACGACAAAAAACGTTTTACCATCAGCACTGATGGCACCATGATCCGTGCAGCTCAGGGCCATTCTAGTCAACAGGTTAATTTGGATCATCAGCAACGAGTACCACCAAAGTTTCTTTATCACGGTACTGCAACGCGCTTTTTAGATTCAATCAATAAGCAAGGCTTAGTCCCAGGCACACGCCATCATGTGCACCTTTCTGACAACCAAATCACCGCAACCAAAGTGGGCGCTCGGCACGGGAAACCTATTGTTTTGATTATTGAAGCACAAAAAATGTCAGAGTTAGGCTACCACTTTTACGTGTCCGATAACCAAGTATGGCTAACAGAACACGTTCCCGTTGAATTTATTCAACAACAATAGACCGAGGCTTTCACCGTCATAACGGTAATGCATAAGTCACTTTAACAGTTTCCATCGGTACCTCCGTCTTAATACTCTGGATACTGTTAATTTGTGTCAAATGGTCAGCATGAAAACGACGATAAGAAGCAAGATCATGTGTCACGATGCGGATCAATGCGTCACACTCTCCTGCCATTAAATGGCACTCCACCACTTCAGGCATCTGCTTAATATCTTCAACAAATCGATTAATAGTTTGAGCATCTTGCGTTTTAAACCAAATTCGGGCAAACAACGAAAGACCAGCGCCTATTTTGCTACCATCAAGCACTGCCACATAGCGTTTGATAACTCCGGCTTCCTCTAACAATTTAACTCGGCGCAAACAAGGAGATGGCGACAACCCAACCTCTTTCGCTAATTCAATATTTTGAATTTTTCCGTCTCGTTGTAGCACTTGCAAGATATGCCTATCGATGGCATCAAGTTTTAGCGTATTTTCTTTCATTGGCATTCGAAGCTCATTTTTTATGAAAGGTTGAAATTTAATATCAGCCATTGCTTATTTTAAAACAATAAAAAAATCCAATATCATTAGAAAATCGTTATAATTTTACGGCTACTGGCCAGTTGCGTGAAGATAATAATAATCAATAATGAGGAACTGAGAATGGAATTACAGACTTTACTGTTATTTAGCGCAACCGTGATCCCATTGGTGTGTACACCTGGGCCAGATATTCTCTTTATTGCCGCTCAAGGCCTATCAGGGGGAACTTCCGCTGCATGGAAAGCCAATGTGGGTATTATATTAGGCTATATGGCCCATGCTATTCTTGCAGCCTTAGGCTTAGCTGCTGTTGTTGCGGCTTCCCCGATGATTTTCCATACTATCAAATGGGTGGGCGTCGCTTATGTGGCTTACCTTGCCGTACGAATGGTGCTATCCGCCATGAAGGCAGGTGAAATGAAAATTCAACAAGTGTCAACAAAAGCGGTGGTTGGCAAAGCTTTTCTGACGAGTTTTCTTAATCCAAAAGGGCTACTAGTTTATTTCGCGATCCTGCCCAATTTTATTCAATTAACACAGAGTGTTGCCATCCAATCACTGATACTCTCTGCCATTTTTATTCTTTCTTGCGTGGTGATTTATGGGGTTATTGGCGCCTTATTCGCATCCATGCATAATAAACAAGGTTATAATGATAAAAAACGCCGCATCACCGAAGGTATGGCTGGCGGAATGTTAACTTTAGCTGCAATCGGTTTAGCGTCTAGCTAGCGTGGTAACAATTCAATCCAAATTAACTGACTATCGGTGTTAAGGGGTTTGACTTCACCTTCACCGATATCAGGAAGCCACCAACCACCTTGCCCTTGGATCATCGTATTACAACTCGCCCCTGAAACACCCCATTGGCCCCTCAATACATACACCAATCCTGCTTGGTTGGCGGGTAACTTGCAATCTTCGGTAATTAAGTAACTTTTAATGCCCCATCTATCTGAACGAAAAATAAAATTCATCAACTTGATGGGCGATTTTTCCACATTAACGGCACAATACTGCTGAGCAGAAAGCTGAACGCTGTCACCAACACATCCAAGTTTGCAGGAAAATTGTTTGTTATCCGTTAATGTAAGCGGCTGTTCATTCAATAAGATAGCTAGCCTTTCCCCTTCCGCATAACGTTTTAAGTAGCTATTTTGGTTGATGGTTGCAATGCTTGCACGTAATGAGTGATCAGAGGCAACGGGCCAGCAAAAAACCTCTTGGCTAGCCCCTCCACCATCCTGCCAATCAAGGGTAGGCAACTCCGTGGTATCAAAACATTTTATTTTCACATTACCTCCTAGATGTTGCGATTAACACGTTTGGATTTGTACTTAGATTGACAAAGTTAATCCCTCAAGGCAATGAATTCGCAACGATAATGTGACTAATCCCGCCTCTGATTAATTAATTGGTGACACAGTCGACCTAACGTTTTCATCGCTTCCTCAACCCGCTCATTCCATGCAAACGACGCATTAATACGAAATGCGTGATTAAACTGTTCACTCGTAGAAAACATGCTGCCTGGCGCAATGCTAATCCCTTCTTTAAGCGCTAATTGATATAGACGGATCGCATTAAAAGGCGGTTCAAACTCAAGCCACAAGAAATACCCCCCTTTTGGCGTATTCACTTTCACCGACGGTGGCATATATTTGGCAATTGCACTGAGCATTTGGTGTTGCCGCTGCTCCATCGTTTGGCGTAATTTTCGCAGATGATTATCATACCCTCCCAACGAAAGATATTCTGCAATGGCTAATTGTGTTGGCACACTAGCAGAAACAGTACTCATCATTTGTAAATGTTGAATTTTGGTCGCATGTTGACCCGCAGCAACCCAGCCAACACGATAACCAGGCGCTAAACATTTAGAAAATGAAGAGCAGTGGAAAAAATTCCCTTTGGTATCTAATGCCTTCGCAGGGATGGGCTGCTTGTTACCAAAGTACAATTCTCCATAAACATCATCTTCAATTAACGTTATATGATGCTTATTAAGAATATCCACTAAGCGTTTTTTATTGGCTTGTGGCATAGTTCCACCCAATGGGTTTTGGTAATGGGTCATCAACCAACAGGCTTTAATTGGGTATTTATTGGCAATTTCTTCCAATGCGTCTAAATCAATGCCAAAGATGGGGTCTGTTTTAATGGCGATTGCTTTTAGTTTTAAGCGCTCAATGGCTTGTAAAGATCCATAAAATGCAGGAGATTCAATAACAACCCAATCCCCCGGCTGTGTCACGGATTGCAAACTAAGCACTAAGGACTCCATCGCCCCAGCAGTGATCACAATTTCATCAGGTGCGACATGGATCCCTTGCGTGGCATAACGTTGAGCAATATTGCGACGCAGTTGTTCATTACCCGGAGGTAAATTTGCAGGGGTATTAAATTTAGATAAACGCCGAGCAACTGACGCCAATGACTTAGCCAGCTTGGGCTCATCTAATAATGCAGGTTCTGGAAATGCGGAGCCAAATGGGATAATATCTGGGTCCTTACAAGCTTGTAATACACCAAAAATAGAGGCGTTAATCTCTACATTCTCATTTAAATGTAGTCCTTTTCCCCCTTTAGCTGCCGCAAATGATTTATTACGGTTGGCGACATAGTACCCTGATTGCGGGCGGGCAACGACCCATCCTTGGCTTTCAAGTAACTGGTAAGCTTGTACCACGGTCATCAAACTCAGACCCGATTGTTTAACACTTTCCCTAAGTGAAGGTAATCTGTCACCAACTTGCCAGATATTGTCTTCAATTTGCTGACGAATTTGCGCTGCTAACTGTTCATATCTCGTCATAGCCGCCTCAACTGTTATAGTTAATATCTCAATAATTGTTACTATTATAGTCTATCGTCTCATGTTCTACTTATCCATACATTCACCTGACTTTTTTTTAACTATAAGCACAAAACATTTTTAGCTGGATTGCGATTTTTTGCACTCCGGTTTAAGCAATTTCTTTTGCTAGGGATGGGCGCCTCAATTGCTTGTACCACAGCTGTAAATGCAGCGTGCCATTAACATTTCCATTCAGGGGTCAATATGTTTGGACTAAGTGCGTTGGAGCTTGCCCGCATACAATTTGCGTTTACGGTCTCGTTCCATATTATTTTTCCCGCCATTACCATTGGGCTGGCAAGTTACCTTGCTGTGCTTCAAGGATTATGGCTTAAAACTCGTGATGAAGACTATATAAAGCTGTTCCATTTTTGGTCAAAAGTTTTTGCGGTTAATTTCGGAATGGGTGTGGTATCTGGGTTGGTTATGGCTTACCAATTTGGTACTAACTGGAGCTTCTTCTCAGATTTTGCTGGCAGTATCACAGGGCCACTCTTAACTTATGAAGTACTCACGGCCTTCTTCTTAGAAGCAGGGTTCCTTGGCGTCATGCTATTTGGTATGAACCGTGTAGGCGAAAAACTTCACTTCTTTGCAACTTGTATGGTGGCATTAGGGACCATTATTTCCACGTTCTGGATCCTTGCCTCAAATAGCTTTATGCAAACCCCCCAAGGTTTTGAGATCATCGATGGGCGCATCGTTCCTGTTGATTGGCTTGCAGTTATTTTCAACCCTTCTTTCCCTTACCGTTTGTTGCACATGACGACGGCAGCATTCCTTGCGTCCGCCTTCTTTATTGGTGCATCAGCCGCATGGCACTTACTCAAAGGCAACAAATCCAGTGCCATGAAAAAAATGTTTTCCATGTCGCTGTGGTTAATTTTAGTGTTAGCCCCCGTTCAAGCCTTCATCGGTGATGCTCATGGTCTAAATACACTAAAACATCAACCTGTTAAAGTCGCAGCCATGGAAGGGCACTGGGAAAACAAACCTGGTGAAGCCACCCCTCTGATTTTATTTGGTATTCCAAATCAAGAGAAAGAAAAAACTGAATATGCCATTGAGATCCCTTATCTGGCGAGTCTGATTTTAACGCATAGCATTGATAAGCAAGTGCCTGCACTGAAAGAATATGCACCGCAAGACAGACCTAATGTATTTATGGTGTTTTGGTCATTCCGTGTGATGGTCGGCTTAGGCCTACTAATGATAGCCGCAGGTGTTTGGGGATTATGGCTGCGTTATCGTAAAAATCTTTATGGTTCAAGAACATTCTTACGCTTTATGTTTTTAATGGCACCGTCTGGTTTGATTGCCATCCTTGCAGGTTGGTTTACTACGGAAATCGGTCGTCAACCTTGGGTTGTTTATGGATTACAACGAACCACAGACGCTGTCAGTGCTCATGGTGAAATACATATGAGTATCAGCCTAATCGCCTTCTTTGTAGTCTATGGCAGCGTGTTTGGTATTGGCTACATGTACATGATGAAATTAATTCGTAAAGGCATCGCGGAGGGCGCAGCTCATGGGCATTGATTTACCTCTCATTTGGTTTGTCATCATTGTATTTAGCATGTTGATGTATATTGTCATGGATGGGTTCGATCTTGGTATCGGTATCCTCTATCCTGCTATCAAGGATAGCCAAGACCGTGACCTCATGATGAACAGCGTCGCTCCGGTCTGGGACGGCAATGAAACTTGGTTGGTTTTAGGAGGAGCCTCTTTGTTTGGCGCATTTCCTCTAGCCTATGCGATTGTCCTTGACGCCTTGTCAATCCCATTAACTTTCATGCTACTGGCCTTGATTTTCCGTGGTGTCGCCTTTGAGTTTCGTTTTAGAGCAGATGAATCACACCGCCGTCATTGGGATCACGCTTTTATTTGGGGTTCTATTTTCGCCACTTTCGTTCAAGGTGTTGTCGTTGGTGCCTTTATTCAAGGCTTCCATGTGGAAAACCGCGTTTACATGGGCGGTTATTTCGATTGGTTCGCCCCTTTCCCGCTATTTTGTGGGTTTGGCTTAGTCGTCGCTTATGCCCTACTCGCGTGCGGTTGGTTGATCATGAAAACCGAAGGCCACCTACGTCGCACAATGTATCGTATCCTGCGCCCACTAACTCTGCTGATGTTAGCCGTAATTGCAGTTATTAGCTTATGGACCCCAATGTTGAATGAGGCGGTGTTCGATCGTTGGTTCTCTCTGCCAAACTTATTCTTCTTTTTGCCCGTTCCATTATTGGTATTGACTTGCACTTGGTTGATCTTAAGAAGTGCCAAACGCCAACAGCGTGACAGCGTACCATTTTTAGCCGCGTTATTGCTGATTTTCTTAGGTTTTACGGGGCTTGGGATCAGCATCTGGCCAACATTGATACCACCAGCAATTAGTTTTCGCGATGCAGCCGGTCCTTCTGAAAGCTTAGGCTTTATGTTAGTCGGTGCGTTATTCATTATTCCTGTTATTTTGGTTTATACCTATTGGAGTTACTATGTCTTCAGAGGAAAAATTACCCCAGACCAAGGCTATCACTGATAGTCCTTGGTGGAAGAAACTCGGTTGGATGGCCATCATCTGGTTAGGAAGTGTGCTTGCATTATTTGCTTTCTCTTATGTATTTAAACTGATGATGACCGCTGCTGGGATGAAAGTGAAATAATAAACTTACTGAATGCCGTATAAACTGAACTGCACCCCAAAGCTTTATACGGCATTTTAATTTATGGGCGCAATGCGTTCAGTTGTTCTAAAAATAATTTATCTTTTAACGGTTCTAATGCATCTAGTTAACTACAGTAAACCAGCGAAAGATTTCTTAAATCTGCGACTGTAATTTCATATTTTTCTTTTAAGTTCCATGACACTAATTTCTGCTCTAACTGCGCTTGATAAACGTCTTTTTTACACAATAAATTAGCCCAAGGGTCGACATAATATTCTTTATCTTCAATCATTATTTGGCATAAACCATGGTTGAATCTATTATTTTTCAAATCATCTAACGAAATATAATTTGGTTTTAATCCCGCATGGTACAGTAATGCATAACAAATTTGCGCTAATTCACCACAATTACCTGCTTTTGATTTAATGGCTTCAAGTAGATGACTCACTTTGTCATCGATTGTTCTATGATCCGTAATCAAGCTTACACATTGAAAAAAATCCTTAATGACGCGTTTATTATGTAGTTTATTGCATGATTTATAAGGGCTTCCTTTAAAATAACTACGCGTTTGCTTTAAGCAGTCCAATGCTTTTTTATATAACTGTTCATACTGTTGACTTAAAGGCGTGACTGTTGAGCAGCTTGCAATTGCCGACGTATTCGCCACATGAGTTACTGCATGTGCAAAGCTGCTCTTATCATCTGTTGGCGCCTCTAATACAGAGCAAGCTTGTAGCAAAGACTCTATCGAATTACCTAATTGCATGACATCCTTTCTGTTGAGAAATCATTCTCTATATCTTAATTTGTTGTTAGCAATCATATTTTCAAAAAACCATTAACCTTTTGATTATAGTGCGACAACGTTCAAAATTAATGACTCCAATCGCAGACTATATATTGCAACTTACACACATATTCATGATAATGATAATAATTACCAAATAATAAAATTATCATTAACAAATAGGAGAACGTCCGTGGCTACTGAACAGACAGTTGAAAAAAATATCTATCGCCCGGCTCCACCACAGCTTATTCAAGTTAAATCGATTACTGACATCAGCCCATCAATTCGTAGCATTACGTTCACCGGAGAAAAGCTCAGTGCTTATCCAACAGATTGTGAAGGTGGACATCTGAAAATTTTTCTCGCCCCTGACTTAGTCAGTCAGCCTGCTTTACCTACCCTCAGTAAAGAAGGACGCAGTTGGCCAGAAGATAAGCCTCGTCCATTTGTTCGCACTTATACTGTCCGAGCAATCCGTCCAGAACTTAATGAAATTGATATCGAATTTGCGATGCATGATGGCGCAACAGGGCCAGCGTATCTATTTGCTCGCGATGCAAAACCAGGAAATTGGATGGGTATCACCAACCCAGGTGGCCCAGACCCGCTATTACCAGTAAGAAAACATTACTTTATGGCTGGTGACTCAAGCTCACTGCCTGCTATTGCTGCATTATTGGAAAAAATGCCCGAAGATGCCCAAGGTAAAGTCATTTTACGCTTAGACAGCCAAGACGATGTACGCGACCTAAAAAAACCAGCACTCATTGATGTTATCTGGATTTGTGGTGATATTTCTAAAACGGCAGAGCTAATCAGTACCTTTAAATCTTGGGATATTCCTAGTAGTGATACTGCATTTTGGATAGCAGGAGAAGACCAAATCATTCGTGATTTACGTCGATTTATTCGCCGTGAGAAAGGGTTTGGTCGTGATGATATCTACGCTATCCCATACTGGCGCCATGGCTATGATGAAGAAGGTTACCATAATGAGCGCCATGCCGTGATGGATAACCCTGACGACTAATTCAGCTCCCTATATTTCACTCGCTTATTAATTTTCCCTATCAAATAAGCGAGTTCATCTTTTCGTTCAACGTACATTGCCCTTTAATCATTTTAGTTCCCACGAAATAAAACTGGTTTAAACTACTTTTCACACGTAGTAATGTTATGTTATAACATAATAAATATATCTACTACGTTAATAGGAAAACGACTGTGTACAAGCAAACCATTTTAAAAACTAGCCTTCTTATGGCACTCTCCATTGCTAGCTTCACCGCTGCAGCTCACGGCTCACACAGCCATTCTCACCCTCAATCAGAAAAAGCACTGCAAGCTTCCAAAGGGATCTTTGATGATGCTGACGTTAAAGATCGCTCTTTAAGTGATTGGCAAGGAGTATGGGAATCGGTTAACCCACTACTATTAAGCGGTAAACTGGATGAAGTTTTAGAAAATAAGTCAAAGAAGAATAAAGATAAAACCGTTGAAGAATATCGTGAATACTATAAAAAAGGCTATGCAACGGATATTGATAGCATTGGCATCGAAAATAATGTGATTGAATTTACCCAAAAAGGTGTTGTAAGCAGTTGCCAATATGCTTACTCAGGCTACAAAATTCTGCATTATACTTCAGGGAAAAAAGGTGTTCGTTACTTATTCGAATGCCAAGATGCAAACTCAAAAGCACCAAAATATATTCAATTTAGTGACCATATTATCGAGCCACAAACCTCAGGGCACTTCCATTTATATATGGGTAATGAGTCACAAGAGAAACTATTAAGTCAGCTCGAAAATTGGCCAACCTATTACCCTTATTCCCTCACTGATGAGCAAATCGTACATGAGATGCTCTATCATTGATGCAAATAACAAGTTAATTTGAAATAATATGCCCCATTTAATATGTGGGGCATATTATTAGTTATTGATCACATCAATGGTTATAAGCCAGCAATGCCTTATGGCACAGTTGTGACCTAACACAATCCTCAAGGGTAAAATTCACCATTGAAACCATTTCATCACTGCTAAAACGCTGTAATGCATCCGCTAAGCCTGACTGAACCCCCTCAGGCAAGTCACATTGAGTCACATCCCCGTTAACAATGACCGTAACGTTTTCTCCCAAACGCGTTAAAAACATCTTCATTTGGGTGACGGTGACATTTTGAGCCTCATCTAAAATAACAATCGCATTTTCAAAGGTTCGACCTCGCATATACGCAAATGGCGCGATCTCGACTTTTGCTATTTCAGGGCGTAGACAGTATTGAAGAAACGATGTCCCTAATCTTTTCACTAATACGTCATACACTGGGCGAAAATAAGGGGCAAATTTCTCAGACATATCTCCGGGTAAGAAACCGAGATCTTCCTCTGCTTGAAGAACAGGCCTTGTCACAATAATTTTATTGATATCTTTATGAATTAACGCATCCGCAGCAAGCGCTGTACTAATGTAAGTTTTACCGCATCCCGCTTCGCCATTCGCAAAAATTAATTGCTTATGCTTAATGGAATTAATGTAGAACTTTTGAGCATCATTTCTTGGCAAGATTGCAGACTCATCACGACGCTCTTTTGCCATACCAATAGGCTCAATGCCCGTATATTCAGCAAAAGACGCAACATTGTTCATATCAAAACGGCCTGAACGATCTTTGCGTGATGAACGTTTCATTTCACGACGTGCCTTTGTTGCAGCTTTCTGTCTACTCATAGTATTAACCCTTCCAGGTATCAGTGATGTCAATTTCAGATGACCAACTATTCAGAACAGAGAGGAGCTCCCTTCAAGCTCTTGGTTAACGATAAAGCGATGTAATACAGTTCAACCTTTTTCCTTTCCAACAAGCAATAAAAAAACCGGTTACTAATCTCACCATGACAGTTTCATGATGGAGTGGTAACCGGTTTAGTTCACGCCTTAACAAACACTTATTTCCCATTAGTTTCTCCTGTAACAGCGATACTTTTAAACTAATGAATCTATATGACACTAATATGACAAACTGCAATATTTTTACTGCTAAGTGACTTAATGTTTTTATTGCAGTTTTTATTCATCCTAAATATAGCGTGCTTTTTTTTCGAATGGCAACATTTTTTTAACAGTATTTAATGCTTTTTTAATATACATTCACTCAAAATATAGTAAAACCATAATAATCAATTGGTTAATCATTATGGTTATGGAGATTAATTGAATTAACTAACGCAATTTACAGTTTGCTGCTCGTTGGAACCCTGCTGCTTGAGCATCAGCCTCTGTATCAAACATTTTAGCGTTTTTATCTGCCATAGTTTTAAAACCAGAACAATGTGAGAAATGGTATTTCTTTGAATTTATATTCCCTTTAATTTCAAGTAAATTAGGCTCATTTTTGGGTGTTTTTTCTTTTTGCTTATTTAAAGATGGTGAAGAAGGTGAAACAATTAAACCTTCACCACCATTTTTATGGCCCAAACGCCATTGTTTCTCCCCTGTCACAAATGGATTATGGTGCCCCATCACTTTAGCAATTCGTTCATCACGTAGCTTTTCCCAAGGGCTTGCTGGGTACTTCCTATCCCACGCCACCAAGAGCTGTTGCTGCTGACGTGACATAGACAAATTATAACGGTCATGCATATAAAAATAGACCCGAGCGACCTGCCCTTTTACTTCATCACGGGGTTCAAATACCTTTTGCTTGAAATCAATCCGACTTCGACACACACCATAAGGATAAGCCGTATTTGTAGCTAATTGCCCAAAGCTATAATTACTACGATCTCCATTGACCTCTCCAATTGATGGCGCTAAATTATGCAAATCGGCTTCCATCTTGCCAAAGACTGGATCTGTAGAAACACAGTTTTTTCTGCCGCCATGTTGCCAACACTGTCTTTGATGGCCAAATACCCAGGCAGGAACAATATGTTCCCATTCAATGCGCTGCGCACGAGTTTGCTGTTTACGAACTTGATAGCCACAAGATGTGAGATCGACCACGCCGCCGCTTTTTCCTGCCCACTCCCATTGGCAACCACAGTAAATTGTTCCTTCACCTTGCTTATTTTGATCGTTATAAACTTGCGTTTTGCTCAACAATTTAGCTTCTGTAAAAGAATTTGGAGCAGAGAATGATGAAAAAGGAAAAAAAAGAAATATGGAGAAAAAAAAGCACCTGAAAATATTGAGCATACTAAATTGTTTCAAAATAACACCATTAATCAGAATAACAGCAAAAATTAATGCAAGGTGTTAGCTTTACTGCTAACACCTTAATGCATATAAGAAATATATAGCTATTCTAATCAAATAGAGCTTTAAATGGTATCGCGTGTTAGCGATTTTTATCCATTAATAGCATTATCAGAATTTATGCAAAATTAGTGGAACTTGTAACTTTACTTCCTTGACTTCTTTGAAACTAAGCCTCTACATATTATTGATTAAACACTCGGGCGTTTACGGTATAACCATAATCCCGGTAACGAAATACCTATAGATAATGCACCAACGATAAAAGAAGCCTTTAAAAAGTTAGTCACTAACACTTCCATCAATTCAGGGTCATAACCAAATTGAGAAATTTTCACCACCGAGATCATAGCAATATAAGCGCTAATTCCTGGAAACATCGGTATTATCGCGGCAACTGTAAAGACCTTCGGATGCGCTAACCACCAGCGGGACCACTGAATACCGATTATCCCTATCAAAATAGCGGATAAAAAACTCGCCCATTCTATTTTTAACCCTAGCGTCATTAATACCATACGAGAGCCATAACCAATTGCTCCCAACAACGCACAATACTTCAATGCTCTGACTGGAACATTAAACACCATTGCAAAACCCACCGCAGGGATCGCAGCAAGCAACATTTTTTCAATTAATTCAAATAGAAAACTTATGCCCATTCTCTTAAATCCCATACTATCATCGCAACTACAACCCCAATACAAGTCGCTAGTGTCAGCAAACTGGCCATTGTCCAGCGTGCAAGCCCAGTATTTACATGCCCTTTAAACATATCTGCAACCGCATTAATCAACGGAAAACCGGGAACAAGCAGCAAAACACTTGCCGCCATCGAAATCGTTTCTGTGACAGCTAATTGCGGTATTTTTAATAGTAAACCTGATACGGATGTCGCAACAAACGCGGTAATGCAAAAGTTAATCAGTGGATTTATCTGATGAGAAGTTAGTACTTGCCGTACATACATCGCACAACCACTGGCTAAAAAAGTGATCAACGAGCTTTCCCAACCACCCCCATTTAATTTACTAAAGCAGGCACAAGATAAAGCGACCATAGCAACCATCAACCAGCGTGGATAACGTAATGGTTTAATAGATGCTAATTTTTTTTGTAATTGTTTTCGGTCTAATAAATGATGTTCAACCAAAATCACTGCATGCTGCACCTCCGTGACCACATGCATATTGATCCCCCTATCAATAATACGCCGGGTGGATGTTAAACACCGCCCATCGATAATCGTGGTCAATACCAATGAGTTTGACGAAATTGCGCTATCGACTTGATCTGCACCGAGAGCAATACCAACTCGAGTCGTTAATTGCTCAACTAACATACTTTCAGCACCGTGTTGCAACAACAGCAATCCGCACTCAATACATAACCGAGTTATCTCTCTTTGTTTATCTATCGATTCACTTTCATTGAAAGTTTGTTCACTTACGTACCCTGCCATCTTGCCCCCAATGCTATGACAACCATTCAGATATTCATTTAAACATGTTAGTCTCTGTAAATATCATAGAGCCAAATATAAGCTTAAATGATGATCTCTTTCAGGTAAATCAACGAATATAGTCCCTTGATTTAAACTATTCTGATAAAATTTACAGTATTATTTTCTAGTTAATAACAAAAGGTAGGATTGATCTTTTATGAATAGCCCATTAGCTGCTAAAACCCCCAAGGGACAACGTCGTAATCAAGCATTAATCACTGCAGCCACTGAAATTTTTCTTCAGTACGGTTTTGAAGGCGCAACCTTGGATATGATTATTGAACGTGCAGGTGGGTCTCGTTCAACACTCTATAAGAACTTCGGTGATAAAGAAGGGTTATTTGCAGCTGTTATTGCCGCTATGATTGATGATATCTTCGTTGAACCAAACGAAAAGAAACCACTGCTCGACACGATTGAAACAGTATTATCATTTTATGGTTCACGGTTTCTTTTAAATGTCTTAAAGCCACAATCCATTGGTTTATATCGATTAATCTTAGGTGAATATAACCGTTTCCCTGAGATCACTCAGGCTTTTTTCGAGCAGGGTCCAGTAAAAAGTTACCGTTTACTTAGCCAAAAACTCGCTCAGTTACCTGATGTGAAAGTCGATGAGAAAACACTCTTAAGTATTTCCTCTCGCTTTTTGGAAATGTTAAAAGCCGATGTTTTCATCACCACTTTTTGTGTGGCCGATTTCAAACCTAGCGATGATTTTATTCAGCAACAAATTACCCTTTCTGTTGATATCATCGCCAGTTATATCCGTAAGATAAGTGCGTAAAATAAGCCTGTAAATAATTAAGCTAGCACTGATAGTGCCTGTTCTTTCGCGGTTTTAATGTCAACCGCTAATAACACCTCAGGGCCATACAGAGCCGATAACATCGGTGCCATCCGTTCTTTTTCTTCTGTATCGCCACCGTCGGGTTGCAATGTGACAACCAGCGCTCGGCAATGTTGTTCCATCGCTTCTTTCGCGTGTTTTAACCAGCGACGTACATACTTCATCCCTTCCATATCTTCCGCTGACGGTTTTTCTTTCGAAGCAACCGGAGGATAAACTAAGACAAACTGTTCTCTTTTTGACAACAGCAAATCCATTTCTTCAAGCCACAAGCGCGTTTCATCTAAAGATGATGGAAAACTGTTCATCACGCAGACTGGCCAACTATTCGTATTGATCATAATTTTATTTGGCATAACTATTCTCTATAATTCAAAATAAAGTGTACTTAACTGTACACTTTACCAATAGCAATAGTCAATAATGATTATCATTTACCTTTTGCAAAATATGCTATTTGGTTATACGCTCTGTTCAGGAATTATCTTAATCTCTAGGAGAAATTTATATCTTAAAAGTATTCGCCCTGTTTGAGTGATGCGTTTTTTGACATGGAATGTTATCCTGAGCCCATTGTGACTTTTAAAAGCGAAATTATGATGAAAAAAACTCTTCTAGCAATATGTGGATTATTTGTGGCACTAACCGCTTTTAATGCAAGTGCGGGGCCTACATGTGATACTTATTTTAAAGAAATGAATGAACTTGTGAAACAAGCCGAAGAACAATATAAAGATGAGGCTAATGCAGGGGAACAAATCGCATTAATGAAATCCCAATTAGAAGAAGCCAAAAAAGCATTAGCAAGCTACCCAGATGACGCTCAAGAGCAAGCTTGTAGCCAAGCAATCAAAGCGATTGAACAAGCCAAAGAAGCGGTTAAAACCAAATAGTCTCCCAACCGCTATTTACACACAAAATACAGCCTGACTTTCAGGCTGTATTTTGTTGCATTTAACGTACCACTAGCACCGATATTTTTGCGTAAGAAACAATACCAGACGCATTAGAACCTAATAAATGGGTTGAAATACTTGGGTTACGAGAACCAATGACAATTAAGTCTGCATCAATATTTTCAGCTTCCGCTAATACTTTATCTCTCGGTGAACCGAAATCGACCTTATAAGAGATTTTATCTGAAGGATAATCAATTTTTTCAATAATCTCTTTTAATTGCTCTTCTGAGCGCTCAACCGCTTTTTTGGCAAAAGAAGACAATAAATCATAATGATAGCTATAGCTCATTGAAAATCTTGAAACATCAGGTACTGAGTGATATAAGTGGATTCTCGCATCAGAAATTTTTGCCAAATAAACGGCATGTTTTAATGCTTTATCTGTCAGCACATCTTCAGATATATCCACGGGAACCAAAATTGTTTTATACATATGATGCCCTCTTAATTGTGTTACTCCTACTTTCAAGTCGTATTTTTGTTCATTGTTACAAGATGAATACTAGGAGGTGCGGGTGAATAATCATTATTGCGTCTATGAAAGTATAGTATTCTTGAAGTTAAAAAGCTGTGAACTTCCCTGCTATTGCTACAAAAAAAATTTTTATTCTTCTAAATGCCATTTATGTAAAACACGGTGAATAAAAGGTGTCACAATCAAACCAATACTGATAATAAAAACACTTTGTAGAAACAAACCATAAATAGCAATAAAAAAGCGTCCCCCACGAGTAATAGGAGCAGGTTCAATTTCTTGTCCACTTAACATTGACAATGCATTTAACATTGACTCAATCAGCGAATGTCCTTCTATGAAATAAAATCCAATAATACCGGGTAATAATCCCAGAAAAAAAACTAAAAGTGCCAAAAAATAGAAACGTAAGACTCTCAACACAAAGAGCTCAATACGCAATAAGTCTTTTGAAAATTTTTCCATAGTGACTCTGAAGTTCCTCGTTATAATTAAAATAAGTACAAATATTTTATATTACCGATTAAATTTATAACTAGAGAAACATGACTAAAAAGAGCCTACATATAGGCTCTTTTTTAGCAATTAACGAACAACAAGTACTGACGTTTCTGCGTAACGAACGATACCAGCCGCAGTAGAACCTAAAAGGTGGGTTGTAATATTTGGGCGACGAGAACCAATCACAATGATATCCGCACTAATATCTTTGGCAGTATTAATTACTTCATCACGTGGCGAACCAAATGTAATGGTATAACTCACATCATCATGAGGTAAATCAATAGAATCCATTAACATTTTCATGTCTTCTTCTGCTTTAACGGTTGCACGGTCTTTTATTTCCATGTATCCCAAAGCATAAGCGTTAATAATTGCTGATGAAATAGGCAAAACGTGTATCAAGTGAATTTTAGCACCTGATTGTTTTGCAAGATTCACTGCGTGGCGAACCGCTTTACTGGTCAGTTCATCTTCAGTTAAATCAATAGGGACCAGAATCGTTTTATACATAACCCCTCCTACAAAAAAGTTAAAATTAAAATCTACAAGAAAATTATAAACAATTAGCTAAAAATGTCTCTCATTCACAAAGATAAATGAGATCTCCAACGATAATTTAAAATTATTCTCTTAACCAAGGTGTTACTGTTAATCCCACTAACATACCTTCCGGGCTTAATAAGCGTGTTACCGCTTGCCCCCATGGCTCCACTTGGTTATTAACTAATAATTTATAGTCGTGTTTTAAACAAATTTGAGTGACTTTCTCAATATCCGAGACTTCGAACTCAATCCAACTTTGTGGCTTAGGAACATCTGCAGGCCACCTCTCTTTCTTAAAACAAGACACCGCTGCCTGTTCAATCGGCCAAAGTGCAAAATGTTTAGCACCCTCAAGGCTATCTTGCCCACAAGTTAAATATTGGCTGCCCTCTTCGATAGGTTTTAACGGCAGCTTTAGAAACTCCACATAAAAGTGGTGACTTTCTTGGTAGTCGCTAACTATGGGGCCAAAACCTGCAATAAACAATACATCCGAACTGTCTTGTAAATTCAGCATTGTAAACCTCACCCTGATAGTTATATGGGTTGATTACCATGACATCATTAATAACACAACCTAAAAACAACGTCAGTAATATATATACTTTTACTTAAATCCTGACAACATATCCTCAATCATTCTTTGAGCAAGGATACCTTGTTCACCGCTCACTGTGGATGGAGTCTGGTTACTGACTGAGTCAATAAAATGACGAATGGCACCATCAAAACCACGTTGAATTAAAATTGAATCCCAGCTCGATGGAAATTTTTCACTGATACCATTTTGTGTTTCATTGCGCCACTGATTCATATTTGTAATTTGATGGATGGCATCTTCTGTGATGGCAACCAGTTGCTCTTGCTGGCTACCCGCTTTTCGATGCATAGACGTTGTTACCCAACACTGCCCAACGTGTATGTGATGCTCTGCATAGAATAGTTCACCTAAATCCGTTTGCTGAATACTTCCGCTGAATAATTTACCCGTTGAGCCTGTCAGCCAAAGAGCGGTATCAACCACATGTAAATAATCATCCAATAAGGTAAACCGCACATCTTTTGGTCCAACACTATTAGTGCGATGTTTATCCATACGAATGGAGGAAAATTGTTGAGAATTCTCTTTTAGAGCTAGATAAAAAGGAGAGAACCGACGATTAAAACCAACCATGAGCTCTTTTTGCTTTTGCTGTGCTAACTCAATTAGTTGTTCAGATTGATCAATTTGTTCTGTTAATGGCTTATCAACGTAAACATGCACATTAGCCTTCAGTAGCGAGCTAATCACCTGATAGTGACTTTGCGTTGCACTATGTACGAAAACAGCGTCGCATTGTTTCGCAAGCTCATCAATTGAGCTAAATAGCGGAATTCGATAACTATCGCAAACCAATTTAGCCTTAGACTGATTAGGCGAAAAAGCACCAATTAATTGCCAATTTTCTTCTTTTGTCAAAATGGGCAAATACGCTTTTTGAGCAATCCCCCCTAAACCAACGACACCAATCCGCAGCTTTTTCATCTTCGCCTTCTATTTCCATTATTGTACGAGCAGGGATAATCTCATGATAATGAATATTTTTTAAAATATTTATTTTTAATAATTGACGATAGTGAAGAAGAAAAATAATTAACCTATTGTTTTAAAATAAATAAAAGGTCATTTCCAAGTGAAAAACAGGCGAAAAGTAGCACAAAAAAAGGGGTTGATTTATTAAATGAGAATGGTTATCTTTTACCTCGTGAATACTTGAGTAAATTACTCAAGTTTATCACAAACGACATTGCTCACATTGCTTCCAGTTTAGCAGGCCAACCTTATAAGTTGGCCTTTTTTTATTCACAAACAACAAACTACTGTTTGCGAATTGCACTACTAAAGCTCCAAGACTTCAAGTGCCCTACATATGCTAAACGCTGTGTTGGCATAAAAGTCGGCACATCCCCTGTTCGCATATGTAAGATGTCCGCTGGCGTTACCCACGATGAGTTCCCCTCAAATAAAGGGATACCTGCATATTTATACGCATCTAAAACAAACTGTGAACAAAAGAAACCATTTGCTTGGTCAATATCATCACCTAGCTGAACCTTAGCTAAGGTTTTTAAACAGAAATTACGTATTGTTTCGCCAATAAGAGGAAGTTCACACACCCTTTTTGTAATCATCCACGGGGCTATCATCACAATACCTTTGTAATTATATTTACTGCCATCATTGCGAACTGAAAACTCCCTCAGCTTTTCTGCATGTAATGATGTTAGCCCTGTTTGTCGTAATACAACCATATTATTTGAGTCTCTTACGGCTTGGTCTAAAGTGACCACTCTAACCCCACTTCCTACCGACTCAGCGACTTCACCATAACCTAAATAAATTGACGCATGGCTTACGCCACTAATACTAAATAATCGAATCCCCCATGAGTTCAACCCAGTTGCAGATGATAAAAGAATATCGCCAGGCAACATGTCAGAAACAGCCAATGGCTCGACGGAGTCTTTAATGGGGATAGTATTTGCGTGTTGAACACTAAACCTAAGGCGGTTGGTTTCTTTATCTGATTTGAATTGAGTAGAACAGCCAGTTAAAAAAACACTAAACAAAAGTAGAAACGCAACGCGAAGTCTCATCCTAAAACACCTAATGTTGATTTTTATTTTTAGCCTTAGACAATAAGCTCAATTTTATCGCTTAATGTAATTTATGACTACAACTTATTGTTTGGTGTAATTTAAGATGAAGAAAATGAGATAACCCAATATAAGCGTAAAATAAAAGAGGAAAATTGTTAACGTACATTTAACCCCCTAGAAAATACTAGAGGGTTACATTCACTCAATTAGCTAATCACATATTCTGGATAAAAAACAGTAACTGAATGATATGTTTTCTTCTCTGTTGCTTTATTTTTCTGTATTGCTACAGAAGCATTATCTTTAGAACCGAGTGAAACACGTATGTTTCTTTTAGAACGGCTTTGCTTGTATGGCATACCTAATAAACGACGTGCACTATTATTACTAACCATTATCGACTCCTTAAACTACGAATATTTAAATTCATTAAAATAATGAATGTCAAAAATATAGTCATCGTTGACCACAAAGGCTTTTTTAGTTTTACATCAATAGTAAAACTAATTGTAACTTTATTAGTATACCATTGACGTAGTAATATATAATACAGTTATTCTTACTAATTTCATTTGGTTATTAAATATTAAAGTAAATAGCGACTACCCGTATCCAATCCACAGTAAAATATAATTAGAGCAACAAAAATTAGCTGTGACGCCTAAATGGCCATTCAAGATAAGGTGCGGTGACATACGTGTGTGCTAATGAAAATTAGCACACAAAATACTTACATTAAAGGTGTTGCAGGACTAGAACATTTCTCATGCCAAATTTTTTCTACTTGCTCTGGCAACAATATTTCATGCCCACCTTCAACAAATGGAATTGAAATATCCATTCTATCTTCATCATTAGTATAAGCCTTTACAATAAAACGCTTAAATCCATCAGGTTTGTCATTTTTATAACGAAAAACCTCGCCACAAACATAACCAACCTTACCATTATCAGAGGTATAGCGAGAAAAATGGTACTCAATATTTCTAAATTTTGCAGCTTGAGGATATGCTAAGACATCATTAACATTTTTTTTGACTTGCTCAACCAAACTTAGCTGTGTTGGCTTCATATATAGCGCACCTAATAAAAAGGCAGCACCAAAAATAAGTATCGCAATGATTATTTTAAAAAAGTTCATTATTTGATCGCCATGTGTAGCCAATAATAAATAGTTTATTTTACCCTCATGATAATAACTGCATATTGTTTAAAATCCATCTTTAAAACAAAAATTCCGCCAAATTATTTAGCTTTATTTCTTTTTTACTAATATTACGAATAAAAACCACACATTATATAATGTTTAGCAAGTTACTTTGACTGACATAAAGCAAATATAACCAAAAATTATGTTTAAATGTACAATTTAATGCGTTTTTTGAATAAAAAATACGGTATAGCCTTCAAACTACTTCCTTTACGTGATTATTTGCAAAAGATCAGTATTATTAAAAATAAACCTATACTGTTATCTATGTGGAGCTTCTATCATGAAAACAATTGGCTTAATTGGTGGGATGAGTTGGGAATCAACACAACTCTATTACCAACAACTGAATGAAGGTATAAAGCAGCATCTAGGCGGCTTACATTCTGCTAAAGTAGTTTTATATAGCGTTGATTTTTCAGAAATCGAACACTACCAAACGAAAAACCAATGGGATTTAGCAGCTCAATGTTTAGCAGATGCAGGGAAGCGATTAAAACTGGCTGGAGCAGATTTCATTGTTCTTTGTACCAATACGATGCACAAAGTGGCAACTCAAATTGAAAGCCAATCCAAGCTGCCGTTATTACACATTGCTGATGCAACTGCTGAACGTATTACACAGGCTGGTCTGAAGAAAGTTGGTTTGCTCGGTACTGCATTTACTATGGAACAATCTTTCTATAAGGACAGATTAATTGAAAAATTCAATTTAGATGTATTAACCCCCAACTCTGATGACAGACGAATTATCCACAATATTATTTATAATGAGCTATGCCTAGGGAAAATAAACCAACAATCTAAAAAAGAATACCAACGGATTATGGCATCTCTTGTAGAACAAGGCGCTGAAGGCATTATATTAGGATGTACCGAAATAACTTTACTAGTTAACGAAAATGATACAACTGTAAAAGTATTTGATACGACCGCTATTCATGCCCAAAAAGCAGTAGAAGTTTCACTATCTCTTTAACTTTACTAATGGACATAATACATGATGCTAGGTATGATTTTTATCAATAGTGTTTTATGTCCCTAACTTTATTTAAATAATTATTTATTAACAAAAGTAGAATAAACATCTATTTACTAACCTAAATAGTCAGGTTAGATATGATCATATCTTATTTCCCTGCTAGCTCCCCCACATTAATAATCTATGAAAATTTCAATGTTCATTTTACAGATTATTACCCATTGAATAATGTGCCTTATCTTAGATAATCAGTAAAAATATTCTACTGATAAAAACCATCATGAAAAAAAATAAGTTTGGCAATGTTGTTTTAGGTAGTTTTATTAAGAAAAATCGCTTAGAACATCAAATTACGACACGTGAAATTGCAGAGCTACTCTCAATTTCTGAGAGTTCATACTTAAGGTATGAAGAGGGTTCCCTTTCTATATTCATAGACCACCTTGTAGTATTAGCTAAAATACTGAAATTAGATCTTAGAGTACTCTTTGATATTTATCTCAATGCTGAAATAAAAAGCTAAAGTACTCACTTTTTTTGTATATTAACGCATAAATTGTGCTCTATTTTAGATAATATTGACTCATTTCTCGACAAAATGAAACTCATCATTAAACTAACCATATAGATTAACAACAGTAAAAGACTGAATAGGATGTTACATAAAGCAGAAAAATCGCCCTTCTAATAACAGTTAAATTTATTATTAGAAGGGGGAAAAAATGAATTATATTAAATTTAATATTGATTTATGGCAACGTAAAGAACATTACAACGTCTACAATCAATTTATGAACTGTAGTTTTAGTTTAACAACTAAAATTGATATCACTAACTTAAAAAAATATATTGATTTAAATGGCTATGAGTTTTATCCGACGATGATCTATCTGTTATCTCGAGTAACCAATACCTATGACGAGTTTAGATTTGCAAAAAAAGATGATGAACTTATTTTATGGGATAAAGTAAATCCAAGCTTTACGATTTTTCATAAAAATAACGAAACATTTTCAGCACTATGGTGTGAATACTCGAACGATATCAGTCAGTTTATGGAAAATTATCATCAACAACTGATTTTGTATAAAGACGACTTAAATTTTTCGCCGCAACCAGTTCAAGCTGATAACCTATTCTATATATCATCATTACCGTGGATAAAATTTGATGGCTTTAATCTGAATATTGCTGATCTTACCAAAAATTTTGCCCCCATATTTACAATGGGAAAATTTCATTGTGAAAATGACAAAATATTACTTCCTTTGGCAATACAAGTTCATCATGCTGTATGTGATGGCTTTCATGTTGGTAGGTTTCTAGAAGAACTGCAAAAGCTGTGTAATGAGCTGCCTATATCGTAACAAAAGTGGCTTTTAATATAACTAAGGAGGAAGTAAATACTTCCTTCTTTCAAATAAGGCAAAAACCTAACAAGACAAGTGGTATCGCGTTTTAACTTAAAAACAACCAACTCATAAATATAACATCACCAATTACACCACTTTGAAAAGTATACTCTACCGGAGTAACGACCATTTTGATGGTGCTTGCTAGGCCATAAGTAAACAACTCCATTGGGTTAATCGCTTGCATGTTTCCTCCATTTTTTCTTATAGCTTAGTTTTTATGTTTAGAAGCTTCAATGAGACAAATGCTATAAGAATACCACATCAATAGAAATCCCAGCTAACATACTGATTACTATTCACATTCAATTAATTCATCGATATGAAGATAAACTACCAATATATTTATATATGCTCACTGGCTTCTTAGACCTGCAATTTCTTCCTTTTCAATTTATAAGTAAGCGCCATCTCAATACATAAGCTCAGTTCATCAATGGGTAGTGCCTCTTCTGGATCTAATACAATGGCACGGTTTTTTGAATAAGTCAGTTCAGGAAACAATGTTCTAAAAGACTCAATCAATGTCGTTTGGCAATGAAAAAAAAACCGCGATATGTGAGTCCCCAAAATGGCCTAACCGAACTGCAGAACCAATCCCAGCTTTAATGCCAGCATAACTAGGTTGTCCCCATTTCAAGGTTTCTGTCACTGAACCCACCTCAGCTGTCTTTGTGGCAACCAAAAATATCAGCGCTCTTATGGCTAGTAATGACTTTCTAACTTGCTCAGGATATGCATCAAATGCAGCAAGAACTTCAGTACCTTGAAAATCAGTCATGCCGTTATTCCCTAATTATTAGCATCATGCTGCTATTATCACCCACAACGTAACAACTTCAGTAAAAATATAATAAATAAAACCTTTATTAGAGGTAACGTAAACTAAATTCCGGGTATTGTTCAACTCTTCATCCATTTTACTGGATCTGAAGGCAATAAAGTCCCCCAAATAGGCAACCTTTTTTACTAATTAGTATCGAAAGCCCCCTACCATCTGCTATCATTGTCGGCTGGGAAATTACTTTTCCATGAATGTTTTTTATTTTTTGGCTGTTAGGTTGTGACTAATTCTCCCTCTTTTCTCATTTTTTACATAAAGTCTAGTGTAAAAGAAGTACAGCAAAAAACTAAAAAGCAATTAACTTACAATAAATTGCGTAATAATCAGCAACAATGAAGAATGATCTAGAATGACAACTAATAAAGAGCAGTACAACTTAAACAAGTTACAAAAAAGAATTCGTCGTGATGTAGGGCAAGCAATCGCTGATTTTAATATGATTGAAGATGGCGATCGAATTATGGTTTGCTTATCTGGTGGAAAAGATAGCTATACTTTGCTTTCTATCTTACAAAGCTTACAAAAAAGTGCGCCAATCCAGTTTTCACTTGTTGCTGTTAATTTAGACCAAAAACAGCCAGGTTTTCCAGAGCACATTTTACCTGCTTATCTAGATAATCTGGGCGTTGAATACAAAATTGTTGAAGAAAATACTTACGGTATCGTTAAAGAAAAAATTCCTGAAGGGAAAACAACCTGTTCTTTGTGCTCGCGGCTGCGCCGAGGGATTTTATATCGCACAGCGACAGAATTAGGGGCAACAAAAATAGCGCTCGGTCATCACCGAGATGATATCTTACAAACCCTATTTTTAAATATGTTTTACGGTGGAAAACTAAAAGGTATGCCACCTAAACTAATGAGTGATGATGGGAAACACATTGTTATTCGCCCACTTGCTTATTGCCGAGAAAAAGATATCGAACGTTTTGCTCAAGCAAAAGCCTTCCCTATTATTCCATGTAATCTATGCGGCTCTCAGCCTAATCTACAGCGTCAGGTTATTAAAGAAATGCTTCGAGATTGGGATAAACGCTATCCAGGTCGTATTGAAACCATGTTCCGAGCTACTCAGAATGTAGTACCATCTCATTTATGTGACACAGAACTATTTGATTTTAAAAATGTTTCTCATGGTGATGTAGTTATCAATGGTGGGGACCTTGCTTTTGATAAAGAAGATCTTCCAACACAACCCTTTGTAGATGAAGATGATAAACCTGACTTTACAACAGAACGCCTTGATATTATTGAAGTTAAATAATAAATTTAAGTAACCTCCCTATGGAGGTTATTTTTTATTGGATTTCATGCAAAAAAAAGCCGATGTAAATTACATCGGCATTACAGTGGTCAATTATTCTGTATAAGAACTCAATATGAGAAAAACTACAATTATGGAGCACAACGTTCATCGCTCAACGTTGCATTCACCTGCGGGAGTAATAGTGCCCTAAAACTCCATTAGTTTTATTGATTTATCTCAAACTAGGTCAGGTTATAGAAAATAAGTCATCAAATTTAGAGCCAACGGCTTTTTCTTAACCACCACAGCACTGTCGCAATTAAGCCCGCTAACAGCACGCAAAATACACTAAAAGCAAAACGGAACTCATTTCCTGGGATACCACCTAAGTTAACACCAAATAACCCTGTCAAAAATGTCGTCGGTAAAAAAATCATCGCCATCAATGACATAGTATAAATACGTCGATTCATCATCTCCGTCATCATGTTCGATATTTCATCTGAAATAATTGCTGTACGGGCAATAAAACCATCTAGATCCTCGATACAACGCCCTAGCCTATCTGAAATCTCTTGAATACGACGGCGATCGGTATCATCTAACCAAAGTAATTTTTCTGTCACAAGCCGAGAAAACATATCTCTTTGCGGAGCCATATAACGACGAACCACAATAATTTGCTTACGCAGTAGGGCTAACTCTCCTCTTTCAGGAATTTGGCCATTTAATATGATATCTTCCATATCAATTAAGCGCTCATGGAGAGAATCAGTAAAATCGCTAATTTCATCTGTAATTGAGTCTGCTACCTCAATTAGCCAATCTCCTGTACTTTGAGCTCCTATCCCTTGTTTTAAATCATCAATCACAGAGTCAAGGGAATTTACCTTACGGTGGCGGCTAGAAATAATAATTCGGTTACTAATAAATACACGAAAAGCTACTAACTGCTCTGGGCGTTGCCCTGCATTCGTATTTAACGTTTGCAATGTCAGTAAAATACCGTCCCCGACACGAATTAATCTCCAGCGCCCTGAATGCCCTGATAACGCAGATTTGACTTGGTCATTAAATAAATCAGATTGCTGGATCCAATTAAAACTTTGGGGGTCTTTATAGTCATAATGGAGCCAAAATGGTGACTGCTGGCTCGCACTTGCATTAACATCAATAGGAAGTAATCCGCCATCCCCATTTAGCTGAAATGCATGTACAGGATTAGAATTTTGAAATAGCGATCCATAAATCAGTCCCATCTAGTTTCTCCCTTTTATTTACAATATGTTATTTTTAATTGAATAGATGAAATATTGCAATTTTTTCGAAGAAATGTTTGAAATCACTGATCATCACCTATCAAAATAGACAACTCTCGATAAATAATAAAATTTCGCCATTTTTGCTAAAACATGCCACATCATTGACACAAATGAACAATAAAATTGATCATAGATTTTTTATTATTAAAAGGTAGTGTTTATTCCTTTTTTGGTCCTCCTTCCGTTTCTCCAGAGGAAGGAGCTTTTTTAAAACCTCCTTTCTGCTTTGAATTCCTTATAGCAATCAGCCCATACACAGTACAGGCTGAATGAACATACCCAATAACTTTTTAATGTTTGATAATATAAAAACTATGGCTATAAGCAACATCTTCAGGGTTTTCAATTGGATACCCTTTTAACCAAGGTTTTATCAAGCGTGCATTAGTGTATTGATAAATCGGTGCTATAGGAGCTTCCTTGGCAATAATTGCCTCCGCTTTATTATAATATTGATTACGCAATTGCTCGTTAGTTTCAATACTGGCAGATGCAATAACATCATCATATTGTTGACTATTAAATTTAGGAATGTTGCCACTGTGCTGAGATGTTAACAGTGACAAAAAAGTGGATGGCTCGTTAAAGTCGCCAATCCATGATGCACGAATAACATCAAAATTTCCTGTATTACGGCTATCGATATAAGTCTTCCATTCTTGATTAACTAATTTGACTTCAACACCTAATTTTTTCTTCCACATAGAAGCAATGGCAATAGCAATTTTTTGGTGGTTTTCTGAACTATTGTATAGCAAAGTTAATTCAAGTGGCTTATTTACACCAAAACCAGCATCTTGCAATAATGCTTTTGCTTGTTGATCTAGCTCTTTCTGGGAATGGCTATTATACAGCCCTTTTTCTGGTTTAAACCCATCAGTAACATCAGGTGTAAAATAATAAGCAGGTTTTTCTCCTGTACCTAATACTTTACTTGCAATTAATTGGCGGTCAATTGCCATTGATAAGGCCTTTCTAACGCGAACATCATTAGTGGGTGCACGTTGTGTATTAAAGGCATAGTAATAAGTACCTAATTGGTCAGGGGTGAAAACCTCATGAGGAATATCTTTTAATAATTTTTGATAGCGTTGTTTTGGAAATGACTCTGTAATATCCAAATCACCAGCTAAATAGCGATTTGTTGCATGAGACTCTTGATTGATTGGTACAAAAGTGACTTTGGTGATCACCGTATTTTTATGATCCCAATAATTTGTATTGGGCACTAAAACAATTTTTTCATTAACAACACGACTCGACAATACAAACGCCCCATTCCCAACTAGATTACCTTCTTTTATCCAATCAGTACCAAATTTTTCAACCGTACCTCGATGAACAGGAAATAAGCTAAAGTTTGCAGTCAACGATGGAAAATACGGTACAGGCTTGTTTAAAACAACTCTAAGCGTATGAGCATCCACGGCTTCTACGCCTAATTGTTCCGCAGGTAACTTACCATCAATAATATCCTGTGCATTATTTATACCCGCTAAAGCTGCGAACCATGCAAAAGGAGATGTTGTATTTGGTGAAACTAACCTTTGCCAACTATAAACAAAGTCTTGTGCTGTAACGGGCTGCCCATTTGACCAACGTGCATCTGGACGCAATTTAAATAGCCAAACGCGGTTATCCGGTGTACTCCAATTAAGTGCAACACCCGGAATAGGTTTTCCATGATTGTCTTGATTGACTAGACCTTCGAATAAATCACGCATGACCTGTGCTTCGGTCAATCCTACTGATTTTACAGGATCCAAAGAGGCTGGTTCATCTTTTAAGTGGCGAGTCACTTCTTGGTTTTCAGCTAAAATAGTCCCCGCAGGAATGTCTGCACAAATAGCTGAAGTAGTCAAAAAAAGTGAGGTAAATAAAACAGTTAAAGGTATAAGTGAACGTTTATGCATTTTATTTTCTATCTTATTAATATAAATAAAGTTAACTAAAGTCTTAGCTGAGCAATTTCGAACAGAGAACAAGCATTTACAACGTTACTGCATTTATTAATAGAACTTTTCCCTATTTATTCAGAGGGTTCCTTTACGCATCATATGCTTTCATATTTTAAAAATCCATATTTTGTGTTTAATTTATCGATACCTTCACCGAAGTATAAATTTAACTTTTATTATCATTCGCCAATCAAAAAATCTCTCAATCAATATCTTTCGATTATATAACGGCAATAAGTGCTATAACTCATCTTATAACTTTATGATTAATAAAAACATAGATTCAGATGTAGGCTCTCTTGCTACTCACAGTTGCCATTTAAAAAGGGCTCATAATAAAAAACGTAAGCTCTGGCAGAGGCTAATCGGGATTATAATCAGCCGAATACTATACCTTAGTGAAAAAATCATCACTGTTATCTTATTCTATTAATGAGTCCCTTGCCCAACACATAGCTTAAGGTATACAGTAAAGTGTAGGTGGCAGTATAAATTTTGGTCATTAATAGAATCCAGAACTCACTACTGTGTGGCTTTTTCTGGGAAAAACCTTTAATCGCAAAGATTTTTCCCTAAAAAACAGACTAAGCTAACATTGACTCAATTATAAACGGGAGAAAAATTCATGTCGCAAACAGTTAAGTTAAAAGGCAATGATATTGCAGTTAATGGTGTATTCTTACAATCAGGCGCAAAAGCAAAACCTTTTACCCTTGTTGCAAAAGACCTTAGTGAAGCAACCTTAGAAACTTATGCGGGTAAACGTAAGGTTTTAAATATTTTTCCAAGTGTTGATACTGGTGTTTGTGCTGCATCTGTACGCAAATTCAATCAATTAGCAAATGGCTTAGATAACACTGTTGTTCTCTGTATTTCTGCAGACCTACCATTTGCACAAGCACGTTTTTGTGGTGCTGAGGGCCTAGACAATGTAGTTACGTTATCTACATTCCGTAGTGATTCATTTGCTGACGATTATGGCGTTGCTATTGCTAGTGGCCCATTAAAAGGTCTGACTGCCCGTTCTGTTGTTATTTTAGATGAAAATGACAACGTTATTTATAGCCAATTAGTCCCCGAAATTACTGAAGAACCAGACTACGATAATGCATTAAATAGCTTGAAATAAGCTTTACCGTATTATTAGGCAGGATAAGGTGAACTTATCCTGCCAATTATATTCCAAGTTAATCAACATGTGCCCAATACAATGGGTTATGGTTCTTCGCATTAACCACATTAGCAAATAATTTATTGTCACTCATCATCGAAATCAATGTGTGTGATAAGGTGCTTAGTACTTTTAGTGCTTGTTCCTGTGTAACGGGGCAACAAGATGTTAAAACATCAATAATTAAGTCGCGAGGTTTATAACCATTTTTGACTAAGGCTTCCCAAGTAAAACGATTTTTCTTAGTTAAATATTTCACTGCCGCTTTATTCATTAAATAAAGTTCAGCTGCTGATGCAGCTAATTCAAACATATCATTTTTATAATGGCACTGATTCAAATACTCACGCAGCTTAAGGTTTACAATAAAATTAATCGTGAATTGATCCATAGCAACTCCTTGTAAGCTTAAACCCATTAAATGAGATTGCAATAAACAGCAGTTGTCTATGCTATATAGCAGGAAAAATGACCAATTAGCAACAGGGCTAGTCGCGTTTTGTAGGTTTGAGTTAAGAATTTGTGAATCTAATGAGAAAATAGACGATAAAATTTCCGATATATTCTATCGTCCACCCTATTGAGAGGAAATATCAATCAGGATACTGCGTCACATCTAAAGTGGTTCCTTTATTGTCTTGGATAAAGGCAAGGTGGGTTTCTCCCCCTTCAAATTCCTGCTCAATGTTTAATTTTTGCTTTCCATCCCAGCGATAACGAACCGCTACACAACCCTCAGATGTGCATGGGGCATCCATATCTTTATTAAGGGCAGGCTTTTCAATTAAAAATTGCTGTCCATCGGCTAATGCTGTGCGGTATTGCTGATAAGCCTCTAATAAAGTCGCACCTTTAAAGTAGCATTTTGTCAGAGCGCCATTTTCATAGACCTCATCCATCGTTTGGACTTCATCCTGACAATATTTGTTAAGCCCATTACTGGGTATTGTCGTTTCCGCGATGCTTGCTGAACTTAACCCTACAACAATTGCAGCTAGTACAAAAGTTAACCTTATATTCATTTTATTTAGTCTTGCTCTTTCTTCGTGTTAAGACCATATTCTCTCAGTTTGTTAGCAATTGCGGTATGTGAAATATCTAACCTTTTCGCCAACTTACGTGTGCTCGGGTAATCACGATATAAACGTGCTAGCACAGATGCTTCATAACGCTTAGTTATATCATCAAGAGAACCATTCAGCGAATCTAATGCAAGGGTAGGTGTATTGACGACATCTGGCAATTGGACATTATCTGCATCCAAAACATGACCATCAAGCTGAGTCAAAGCCTGATATAACGCATTTCGTAATTGTCTGACATTCCCAGGCCAATAATAACTACTTAAGTATTCGATTAATGATGGCGCCAGTTTAGGTTCTGCCATATGCAATTCTTTTGAAAAATTCGCTACAAAAGTTTTAGTTAATGGCAGGATATCTTCTTTACGCTCACGCAGTGGTGGAATAGTCAGCGTTAATACATTTAAACGATAGTAAAGATCTTCCCTAAATTTTTTCTCAGCCACTAATTCAGGTAAATTTTTCTGTGTCGCACAAATGACTCGAACATTAACTTTAACCTCACGCTCTTCGCCAACTCGCCTGAAGGTGCCATCATTCAAAAAACGTAACAGTTTAATTTGCATTTGAGGGGACATTTCTGCGATTTCATCGAGTAAAACAGTCCCGCCATTGGCTTGTTCAAAGAAACCCTTTTTGCCTTCAACTGCATTAGGATAAGCCCCTGCTGCATAGCCAAATAACTCACTTTCAACTACATCATCAGGCATTGAAGCACAATTTAAGCCTAAGAAAGGTTCTTTTCCTCGAGCACTATGTAAATGACACGCTTTCGCTAAAATATCTTTCCCTGTCCCCGTTTCCCCAACTAATAACAAAGGCTCATCGAGCATGGCAATACGTTTCGCGCGCTCAACCACATTCGTCATTACAGGACTCACCGCTATTATTTGCTCAAAACCACTCTGATCAACTTCCGCGACTTGCTTACGCTGCTTATCTAAAATAGCTGCTGATTTTAATAACAGCACGGCACCCGTACAATGCGATTTCCCTTCTTCATCAGCTAAAATGATAGGAGTTACTTGCATTAAATAATCAGAACCTTTAATCACCACTTTTTCTGTGTAAGGTTCTGGTGATTCACGCTCAAACCAGCGTAATAACCCTTGGCTACCGACTAACTGAGCAAATGTTTTTTCACGAATTTTTGTTTCATCATAGCCAAATAGCTGTAACGTCATTGGATTAACTAATTCAATATTAAGCTTATTATCAATCGATAAAACAGGCTCTGGAAATGAATTTAACAATGCCCAAACCGCTTTATGCTCTCGCTCCGAAGGCATAAAATAAATTCGGCGCACA
The DNA here is from genome assembly GCA_029227775.1 of Morpho helenor. Classification (NCBI taxonomy): domain Eukaryota; kingdom Metazoa; phylum Arthropoda; class Insecta; order Lepidoptera; family Nymphalidae; genus Morpho; species Morpho helenor. Next base: position 53,435 of record JARGCU010000094.1, read on the forward strand.
TCAATCACTCCATTTATTCGACGTATCTCTGCCATCAATGAGCTGAATACCTGAAAATCCACAGGCGTAAAGTTAAGATAAATCCTACGTTGGGCTGAGATTTCAATACCTTTTAAGTCAATATTTTGCAGGACTAAAAGATCGAGCAATTCACGCGTTAGACCAATACGGTCTTGGCAGGTAACTTCGAGGCGCATGGATAGGAACCTTTATCAAAGAAGCAGATTGAATAAAGGTATTTTAGCGTTAAACACTAGGGGAATACAGTATTTGTGTCACAAATTGTTGACAGGCTGTAAGGCTAAGGTACACATCCAAATAAAATCACTACTTTCAGTACTTTTTTGTATATAGACATCACAGTTAACGCACCAATTTAATCAATCATACTGCAAAGTGAGCTGATACTGTCAACTCACTCTGCCAGCCATGACTATGATTTATCTTTTTTACTGGGGATCACACTCTTTAGTTGGCCAATGAGTTGGTGACGAAAATCGGCTAACCGTGGTTTATCCTCAATCCAAGGTAATGGGCGGCATAATTCCATTGCTTTAATGCCCAGGCGTGCTGTTAATAGCCCTGCCCCAATACCTTGTGCTGCTCGGGTTGATAAACGCGCGGTAATATCTTGCGACAACCAATCCATCCCCACTTCACGAATTAACTCAGAGGCCCCTGCAAATGCAATATTAATCAATACCATACGGAATAACCTAATCCGGCTATAATAGCCCAGTTCGATCCCATAAATAGCCGCAATACGATTGATTAATCTAATATTACGCCAAGCAATAAATGCCATATCCACAATAGCCAAAGGGCTTACAGCAATCATGATTGCTGATTCCGCAGAGCAACGACTAATTTCTTTACGCGCTTGCTCATCAAGAATAGGCTGAACCATAGCGCTGTATAATTCCACAATTTCCCTATCATTATGGGAGTCATGGATAGTGGATTGCCAACGCTGAACCGCCGGATGCTCTGTCGACAGTGCAGATTGTTTAGCTAATTTTTCACAAAATGCCTTACCTTGTCCCATAGCATGACTATGCAAGAGCTCACGCGCAAAATCGCGTTCTTCTGCTCGCTCCCTTAACCGATATAAACGCCGCCACTCACCTATGATTGACCCTACACCAGCAACGACAATTAAACCACCAGCCGCTGCTGTACCCAATGCTGTCCAATCTTGTGTTACCCAAGACTGTTGGATCCAAATTCCTAACTGGGCAACTACACTCACACCGAAAACCCCTGCCGCTGTTGCCACCAACTTGCGCCAAAAACTTCTTTTCGGTTTTAGCGCTTCATTGATCAAGCTTTCCACCTCGCCATCTTGGCTATCTTGCTCCTCTTCCAAAGCAATTGGGGTGAAGTTTTCAAGCTCTTGGTCGCCAAATATCTGAGCCTTCTTTAGCTCTCCTTCATCTTTATTTTCGAAGCTATCGGCAAAATCAAGGCGCTGTTTTAGAGGTTCATTCATTTTAATTTATCTCCCAACAAAAACTCGAGCGCACTGTCCATACGAATATGGGGCAATGGTTGGTCTATAGGTGTCGGACGCGGCCTAAAGTTCTCAAACTGAAACCCTTGCTGTTGCCAAAACTGTTGATTTGGCAATCGTTTTGGTACTTCTCCTGGATAAAAGGTTAATGGTTGACCATCACTTAAGCGTTCACCTTTTAGTGCAGGCAACTTTTCACCTTTATAATCAACAAGACCACTTTCAGTAGCCTGTATTGATGCTAAACCAACACAATCCATACTGATCCCTTCAAATGCCGCATGCTGCCATGCTTCTTGCACTAATTGTTGCAATAGCGAGACTAAATTTGCATGTTGATCTGGTGTCACATGGTCAGCTTTACTGGCTGCAAATAGCAATTTATCAATGCAGGGTGAAAATAACCGCCTTAGTAAAGTACGTTTTCCATAATGAAAGCTACGCATGAGTTGTGTCAGTGCCATCCGCATATCATTAAATGCATCCGCACCACTATTTAATGGCTGTAAGCAATCAACCAATACAATTTGCCGGTCAAAACGCTGGAAATAATCACGGTAAAAACCTTTTACGACATGATCACAATAATACTGATAACGACGATGCAGTGCGCCAATATTGGTGTTTTTATCTGCTTGAACAAGCTTTTTCTCACCGTATTTACTGATATTTGGCCATGGAAAAAACTGTAAGGCAGGTGCACCAGCAAGCTCCGCTGGTAAGACAAAACGTCCTGGTTGAATAAAATGCTGCCCTTGAGCCTTACATTCCAGTAAATAATGAGTATAAGCCTCTGATATTTGAGCGAGTAAATTTTCATCTACCGGTGCCAGAGGGTCACATTTTTCACATAATTCCAGCCATGACTGCGCTAAATGAGCTCGTTCACCGTTGATTAAAGTGTTCATTTGCTCAGACCAAGCGAGATAATTTAAATCCAGCATAGGCAAATCCAACAGCCATTCACCAGGGTAATCAACAATTTCTAAATATAGCGATGAGTTATCAACAAAATGGCGTATAAACGAATCATCTGAACGATAGTGCAACTTGAGGCGGATCTCACTGACACCTCGAGTGGGTGTCGGCCACTGTGGTGGATGACCATATAATGCCGCAATGCCTTCATCATAAGCAAAGCGCGGCACCGATAAATCACGATGAGGGATACGCTTAACGCCCAGCAAACGCTTATCTCTCGCAGCAGAAAATAAAGGTAACCTAGCTCCTGTGTTTACATTCAATAGTTGGTTTACAAGCGAAGTAATAAATGCCGTTTTTCCACTCCGGCTAAGCCCAGTTACTGCGAGCCTGACATGACGATCAACACTTCTATTCATCAAATCAGTTAATTCATTTTGCAGTCGTTTCATGCTCCTCCCAAGACTTATCCTTTAAATTTAAACCAATTTTACGCCATACTGAATGCCATAATTTAGCATAAAACAAACTGTATTAGATTAACCGCTTAGTTAGCATATTAATCACCCACTTACTGCTTAACAGCTTGATAAGTTTACCAACAATACCCGCAGGCCCGTATGTCATCAATAACAACAGAATAAGTTTAATACTTTTTTTCAGTATTAATCGTTTTGCGAATGTTTTTAATCGACGATGATTTTGATTTGCCATAACTCACTCACTAATGCATTAAAAACAAAAGGGATTTGGCTTTAAGACCTAACCCCTTATCGTGTGATGGCGGCATGAATTGCTATAAGTCGCGAAATTTACTATTCACTGTATAAGTATCTGATGTTACATATCTTTCAATTTGGCGCAGCTTCATTTCGCCTGCTTTTAATTGTGTATCTATTTGATTTAAAAGACTGCTCACTTCCGGCCCAATATCTTGCTCTGAACGATAACCACTCGGTGCGGCTTCAACCACAAAGCACATAACGATATACAGAATCAATGTAATACCAAAACTAACAAACAGGGCCAATACAGCTAATGCTCTGATTAAAGCAACCGGAAGTTCTAAGTACTCTGCAATACCTGAACAAACACCACCGAAAACTCGCCTATCTGTCAAACGATATAGCTTACGGTTGCGAAATTGAGTCATTATTTTTGCCTCCAATTTGGGTGTTCTGCATCCAAAATTTGCTCAAGCGTTTTAATGCGTTGCTGCATACTTGAAGCCTGCTCAGCTAGTTGCATCAAACGTTTTACTTCATTTTCAGTCAGCTGGCTCCCCTGCCCATTGTTTTTTTTGCTGTAGTGCAACCACAGCCAAATCGGCAGAATGAAAATCAGAAAAATTATTAACACGAGAGACAGTAAAACGTAGCCCATCACATTTCCTTATACATATGGTTAGCTGATCCACAGCACTGATACGATATTTCTAACGCACCAGTGCATCAAAAATACTGTTACTGATCTTTATTGATTTTAGCTTTAAGTGCCGCCAATTGCGCGCTAATTTCGTCATCTGCTTTCAGTTCTGCAAACTGTTGATCCAGTGATTTTTGTTTGCCAATACCATAACTTTGGGCTTCGCCTTCCATATGGTCAATGCGGCGTTCGAACTGCTCAAAACGTGCCATCGCTTCATCCAATTTACCACTATCAAGCTGACGGCGGACGTTACGGCTTGATTGCGCAGCTTCCATACGAACGACCATAGATTGTTGTTTCGCACGTGTTTCCTGCAGCTTATTTTCTAGCTCCGTGATTTCACCTTTTAAGCGAGTCAACGTTTCATCAACAATGATTAGCTCATGCTTTAATGTATCAACCATTGCGCTAACTTTTTGCTTTTCAATTAAAGCCGCACGCGCTAAGTCTTCTTTATCTTTAACAAGGGCTAACTCGGCTTTTTCCTGCCAATCCGCAACTTGTTTTTCGCCCATTTCAATTCGACGCTCTAAGCCTTTTTTCTCAGCTAAAGTCCGTGCTGACGTTGAACGAATTTCAACTAACATGTCTTCCATTTCCTGAATCATCAGGCGGATCATTTTTTGCGGATCTTCGGCTTTATCAAGTAAAGAAGCGATGTTTGCATTAATGATATCGGCAAAACGTGAAAAAATACCCATTGTTAATTTCCTCTTGATGGATTTAATCATTCTGTAGCGCCTCGACCTGATTTGGCTTCCAACCAATACCTGACGCTCCGTAAGTCAAACAACTATTTATTCTATAAATACATTTGCAATCAGCGTGCCAACTTTTAAAATTATTTTTATCTTAATGATTTTTATGTAAATAATTATATATTTTACTTTTTGTACTTATCGTTTATAGTTTAGATATAGGCATTTTAAACCAACTATTGGTGAAAATAACCATGAAAGAAACTAACGATCCTATCCTTGGCGTCTCAAGTAATTTCTTAGATGTTCTTGAACAGGCCTCTGAACTTGCACAACTGAATAAACCTGTACTTGTCATTGGTGAAAGAGGCACGGGTAAAGAGCTTATCGCTGATAGGCTTCACTACCTTTCACCTCGTTGGCAAGAAGCTTTTATCTCTCTCAATTGCAGTGGGCTCAATGAGAATTTGCTGGATTCTGAATTATTTGGACATGAAGCAGGATCCTTTACTGGTGCCCAGAAACGTCATCAAGGACGTTTTGAACGTGCAGATAAGGGATCCTTATTTCTCGATGAACTGGCAACTGCCCCTATGTCAGTACAGGAAAAACTACTCAGGGTGATTGAATATGGCGAATTAGAGCGCGTAGGAGGAAGCCAAGCTTTGCATGTGGATGTTCGTTTAATTTGTGCAACAAACGCCAATTTACCAGAACTAGCTAAACAAGGTCGCTTTCGCGCAGATCTCCTTGATAGGCTTGCTTTTGATGTTATCCGTATTCCGCCCTTACGTGAACGCCAACCTGATATTTTATTATTAGCAGAACATTTTGCGATTCTAATGTGTGGTGAACTTAAGCGCTCACATTTTACAGGGTTTACACGGCACGCCCAGCAGGCCCTTTTACAATATCCATGGCCTGGAAATGTGCGTGAATTAAAAAATGTCATCGAACGCTCTGTTTATCGACATGCTAATCGCTCTGAACCTGTTAATAACATTGTTTTCGACCCATTCGGAGAAAAACTTGCTGAGTTACATGAGTTACCAACAGCACAATTGCAGGTAGATTCGCCCCAATCAATACTACCTTCATTACCGTGCGATTTACGACAATGGCAACAACAATCAGAAAGATGTTTATTAGAGCAAGCATTAACCGCTTGCCACTTTAATCAACGCAAGGCTGCGCAATTACTTTCATTAAGTTACGATCAGGTGCGCGGGTTAATTAAAAAACACCAAATAAATTTAGAACCTTAATTTTCCAATGTTTCAGGCAAGTCTAAGCCGTTTGTCTGAAATACCTATTTATACTTAAATCCCATGGATTTGAATTTAATTATTTTTATTATTTGTTTTTTATTACTAAACATTTCTACGTTATTATTTTAAACAGTACCAACTCAGTACGTAGTCATTACTAGTTTTACCTCTAACTCGAAGAAATACGCTTAGTTTTACTTTAATATCACCATTTAATTAGCAACCTAAATTGCATTAATGATATCAAAAACATATGAACCATAAAAAATCTCATTGACACTAATTGAATTAAAATATATTTATTTTTAAGCACATTAAGAAATAAGCAATGGTTAATTAAACTTATTTCCAGTTAAAATGATTTCGCATAAAAAATATAATCACATTAATCCTCCTTAAGAATCGGTCTTATTATTGATAATATAAAATCATTATTTCTTTTTACAAATTGTCATATTTACCTACTGTGCGAAATATATTTATGTGATAAGTCTATCCATGCAATGTTTGTTATATAAAGGAGCCCATTATGAAAAATATAAGTATATTAGCTATTATCTTTTTTCTTTTAGGGGTATCTCCTGTTCTCAGAGCTGAATCGTTAATGAGAACCTTTTCTTACTGTGATGCAACTTTTTTTGAAAAAATGAAAGAATACCCCGTGTTAAACGATGTTTCTGATACATTGAAAAACACGAAGATAGATGATGGCGAGCAAATTTCTGTTAACCTAAATTTTTCACCAACTGGTGTTGTTACCTTTAACCGCTTTTTTATCAGTCATAACAATTTTGATAAATATGACGACCTTAGTTATATGGGCATGCGCGGTCAATACTATTTTTGGGGGTTTGAAACAACCCAGAGCCTTGAGGAAGTTATCCGTTACACCTCTTCACGAATTGCTATTATGAAAGTTGGCAATATCTACATTTATTCCCCGATGATTAGACACAATCTGAGGGATAAATGGGTCTTCAATGAACATGCAGCGCAGGACTATGGACTTGATAGAAATGCGGCTGAGAAAATGCTTATCATTGAAAAAGATGAACGAAGAGGCGTTGTGCGCTTTTTGTGTACCTTGCAAGGTAAAGTCACAGACGAAGACCTAAGATACGTTGGCCTAGACTAATTTTCTGCTTATGCGGCCTTGCATACGCTACCTTAGCCCTTTTTTGCATAAAAAAAAAGCCAGCACCCAAGCTGGCTATCAAATAAAACACTGGAAGCAATGTGAGCAATGTCATGCCTTGTCTACCTAAACGGTTATCTAGGTGACAAAACGAATGATAATCGTTATCAGTGTCATTTGTAAAGCTTTTTAATGAGATTTTTTCTCATTAAGATATAATTCAATGATAAGTATAATTATTTAGGTTAAATATCATTCAATCTGATCTCATTTAGCCTAAATTTTACCCCTTTTTTCACTAAAATTTTGCTTATACCCTGTATGGCCATTTTTACGCTACAATAGGGAAATTCAGGTTAACGATATCAGTGTTATGCGCCTATTAACTCTTTGGTTTTTATTTATCATTTCTGTATCTACACAAGCGCTTGCCAGCCAAGAGCGCTATACAGACATCGTGGCTAACGAAGTCCCCGCTGATATACGCCAAAAAGGTTTTATCTATTGTGTAAACGGCATCGTCACAACGTTTAACCCGCAATTGGTGAGTAGCGGGTTAATTGTCGACCCTCTTGGTGCACAAATTTATGACCGTCTACTTGATGTAGACCCCTTTACTTACCGTTTGATCCCAGAACTTGCGGCTCGTTGGGAGATCCTTGATAATGGTGCAACCTATCGTTTGTACTTACGCAAAGATGTAAAATTCCAAGATACACCTTGGTTTACACCAACGCGTAATATGAATGCGGATGATGTTGTCTTCAGTTTTGCGCGTATGTTTGAGGTCAACCATCCTTATCACTTTATCAATGGTGGTCGCTATCCTTATTTCGATAGCTTACAATTTGCAAATAGCGTTGAAAGTATTCATAAAGTCAATAACTACACGGTGGAGTTCCGTTTGAATTCACCGGACGCTTCTTTCTTATGGCATCTAGCCACTCACTATGCCCCCATTTTGTCAGCTGAATATGCAGACCAACTTTCCAGTATTAACCGCCAAGAATTAATCGACTGGCGCCCTGTAGGGACAGGACCGTTTGAGTTAGATGACTACCAAGCTGGTCAATTTGTACGGCTGCTAAGGAACGAGCAATATTGGAAAGGCCTGCCTCGTATGGAAGAAGTTGTTGTTGATATGGGAGCAGGCGGAACTGGGCGTATATCCAAACTACTGACAGGTGAATGTGATGTATTAGCTTATCCCGCAGCCAGCCAACTCAAAGTCTTGCGTGATGACCCCCGTTTACGTATTTCAATGCGCTCAGGTATGAATATTGCGTATCTTTCATTTAATACCAGCAAACCACCGTTGGATCAGCTAAAAGTGCGCCAAGCGATTGCGTACGCTATTAATAATGAGCGGTTAATGCAATCCATCTATTATGGCACCGCTGAAACTGCAGCATCTATTTTACCTCGCGCGTCATGGGCTTATGACAATCAAGCCAAAATTACTGATTACGATCCAGAACTTTCAAAACAAATGTTGCAAGAAATGGGGCTAGAGAATCTAAAATTAGATTTATGGGTACCTATTGCATCGCAATCATACAACCCTAGCCCACTAAAAATGGCGGAGCTCATCCAAGCGGATTTAGCGCAAGTCGGCATTGTTATGAATATTCGTTCTGTTGAAGGCCGTTTTCAAGAAAACCAACTAATGGATAGAACCCACGATATGACCCTCGCGGGTTGGACAACAGACAGTAATGATCCCGATAGCTTTTTCCGCCCTCTTTTGAGCTGCGCAGCGATTGGCTCACAAACTAACTTAAGCCACTGGTGTAACCCTCTATTCGATGAAATATTACATAAGGCCTTGCTCACACAGCAATTAGCGGCTCGTATAGACTATTACCATCAAGCTCAGCAAATTTTAGGGGAAGAACTGCCTATTTTGCCACTCGCCTACTCTTTACGTTTACAAGCATATCGTTATGATATGAAAGGATTGGTGATAAGCGCCTTTGGTAATACATCTTTTGCAGGAGTGTATCGTGAGATGGAACAAAACAATAAAGCCGCACCGCAAAAGCAGGGCCAAGAGCCATGATAATTTATTCACTGCGCCGCTTTTTATTACTACTCGTAACGGTATTCTTTTTATCGTTAGTTAGCTTTAGCTTAAGCTATTTTACGCCAAACGCCCCATTAAGTGGGGCGTCACTGCTAGACGCTTATATTTTCTATTTTGATGGCTTACTGCATTTTGATTTCGGTGTTTCAAGTATCAACGGTGAGCCCATTACTGAACAATTAAAAGACACGTTCCCTGCCACGATGGAACTGTGCATTTTAGCCTTTATTTTTGCACTCACTATCGGTATCCCTCTGGGTATTATCGCTGCTTTTTGGCGCAATAAACCTGCAGATATCGCTATCAGTGTCTTCGCCTTACTTGGTTTCTCTGTACCTGTGTTCGTGCTGGCTTTGGTTTTAACCTTATTCTTTTCATTGCATTTAGGTTGGTTACCTGTTTCTGGGCGCATTGACCTTTTATACAATTTAAAACCGATTACTGGGTTTGCATTAGTGGATGCGTGGCTTTCTGATTCCCCCTATCGCAAAGATATGATAGTCAATGTCATTGAGCATATGATTTTACCTGTGCTCACCCTTGCCTTAGCACCAACGACAGAAGTGATCCGTTTAGTGCGCAATAGCACCGAAGAAATCGCCAGTGAAAACTATATCAAAGCCGCTGCTATTCGTGGCCTTTCACGAATTAATATCATCCGGCGCCATATTTTTCATAATGCCATTCCCCCCATTATTCCTAAGCTTGGTTTACAATTTTCCACTATGCTTACACTCACTATGGTGACTGAATTGGTCTTTAACTGGCCTGGGCTTGGGCGTTGGTTAGTGACTGCCATTCGCCAAGAAGACTACTCGGCGATTTCTGCTGGGGTAATGTTGATCGGTGCATTAGTCATCACCGTCAATGTGCTGTCAGACATTTTAGGTGCCATAATGGACCCATTGAAACATAAGGATTGGTATGTCCTCAGATAATTTTTATCGTGAACAGAAAATGCCATCCCCTACGCGAGTGGTATGGAATTTATTCTCATCTGATATTGTTTCAATGGTGGGCTTTTTCGGTGTCTTAGTTTTGCTAATCCTGTGCTTTATCGGCCCATATTTAGCTCCCTATGCACTTGACCAACAGTTTTTAGGTTATCAACTGACGCCACCTTCATGGTCACACTATGGTGAAGTCGCTTTCTTCTTCGGGACTGATGACCTTGGGCGCGATATTTTAAGCCGCCTACTGATTGGTACTAAATCTACTTTTGGTGCAGCTATTTTAGTTACCTTTATCGCAACACTTATCGGCTTAGTGTTAGGTTGTCTCGCTGGTATGACTCGAGGGTTAAAATCGGCCGTATTTAATCATATACTCGACACATTATTGTCTATTCCATCATTATTATTAGCCATTATTGTTGTGGCATTTATGGGCGCGAGTTTGGAAAATGCCATGTTGGCCATTTGCCTTGCCCTGATCCCCCGTATGGTCAGAACCATTTATGTCGCGGTACATGACGAGCTAGACAAAGAATATATTGTGGCAGCACGACTTGATGGCGCATCAAATATCTTTATTCTATGGTATACCGTGCTACCAAATATCACCCCAATTTTAGTAACGGAGCTGACCCGTGCCTTATCGATTGCTATTTTGGATATTGCTGCGTTAGGTTTCCTCGATTTAGGGGCCCAGCTCCCTTCTTCAGAATGGGGCGCTATGCTTGGTGATACTTTAGAACTGATTTATGTCGCACCTTGGACAGTGATCCTCCCTGGTATCGCAATTATGGTCAGTGTGTTGTTTGTTAACCTTTTAGGTGATGGGCTGCACCGAGCTATCAATGCGGGGGTTGAGTAATGCCTTTATTAGACATCCGCAATTTAACTATCGAATTTATGACCGCCAATGGCCCTGTCAAAGCCGTTGACCGTGTCTCAATGACCTTATCTGAAGGCGAGATCCGTGGTTTAGTCGGTGAATCTGGCTCTGGTAAAAGCTTAATTGCAAAAGCAATTTGTGGTGTTACTAAAGATAACATTCGTGTCACCGCTGACCGTTTTCGTTTCCAAGACATTGACCTGTTAAAACTCAGTCCACGTAAGCGCAGAAAACTTATTGGTCATAACATTTCGATGATATTCCAAGAGCCACAATCTTGTTTGGACCCTGCAGCAGATATTGGTAAACAGCTGATCCAATCCATCCCCGGCTGGACATACAAAGGTCGTTGGTGGCAGCGTTTTAATTGGCGAAAACGTCGTGCCATTGAACTTCTTCACCGTGTTGGCATTAAAGATCATAAAGATATTATGCACAGTTATCCTTATGAGCTGACTGATGGCGAATGCCAAAAAGTCATGATTGCTATCGCAATAGCTAATCAACCTCGCTTGCTGATAGCGGATGAGCCGACTAATGCAATGGAATCTACGACTCAAGCACAAATTTTCCGTTTACTCGATAAGTTAAATCAAAATAACAATATGGGCATTTTGTTGATTAGCCATGATATGGAAATGATGTCAAAACTGGTCGATCGCATTAATGTGCTTTACTGTGGGCAAACAGTCGAAAGCGCAACCCCTGAAGATATTTTGCAGCGCCCGCGACATCCCTATACCCAAGCGCTTATTCGTTCAATTCCTGATTTTGAAAGCCCCATTCCGCATAAAGGAAGGCTCAATACCTTACCTGGGGCGATTCCTTCTCTCGAACATCTACCGATAGGCTGCCGCCTTGGGCCTCGTTGCCCATATGCACAACGAACCTGCATTAATGCACCACAGTTACGTAACATTAAAGGCCATCTTGTTGCTTGCCACTATCCGCTGAATACCGAGGAGCTACCATGATGGAAACGTTACTTGAGGTACGCAACCTCACTAAAACTTTTCGTTTCCGAGAAGGGTTATTCCATCGCCATGAATTGCAAGCGGTTAAACCCGTAAGCTTTAACTTACAAGCAGGGCAAACCTTAGCCATTATTGGTGCTAATGGTTCGGGAAAATCAACCCTTGCACGCATGCTATCTGGGGTCGTTGAACCTTCTGGTGGTGACATTTTTATTCGCGGTCAGCGCCTAAAGTTTGGTGATTATAGCTACCGTTGCCAGCGCGTTCGGATGATTTTCCAAGATCCCAGTACCTCATTAAACCCAAGGCAGCGTATCGGGCAAACCCTTGAACTCCCCTTAAAACTCAATACAGACTTAACGGGTATTGAGCGTGAACGGCGTATTATTCAAACCTTGCGCCAAGTTGGGTTACTTGCCGACCACGCTGAATATTACCCCCATATGTTAGCATCAGGGCAAAAACAACGTATTGCATTAGCTAGAGCCCTAATTCTGCAACCTGAAATTATTGTTGCGGATGAGGCACTAGCATCTCTTGATATGTCGATGCGCTCGCAAATCATTAACCTAATGCTAGATCTACAAGCAAAACAAGATATTGCATATATTTATGTCACCCAACATTTAGGCATGATGAAACATATTAGCGATAAAATGCTGGTGATGGATAAAGGGGAAGTGGTTGAACGGGGTAATACAGCAGAAGTTTTAGCCGCTCCTTTACATGATGTCACCCGCCGCTTAATTGAAAGCCATTTCGGCGAGCCTTTATCTATCGATGCATGGCGGCAAGATTTGTAGTTCACAGAAAGAATTCAATGTATTCAGAAGATAAAGAGGAACAGCTCATTAATCTGCCCTCTTTACTCTTTATCTAGCAAATAAACTTATTCGGGATAGGCTCCCGCTATATTTTGGTCGTAGTCCACTAAACTTCCCGTCATCACCCCTGCGTCATCACTTAGCATGTAACTCGCTAACATAGCGAGCTGTTCGGGTTTGCATAACTGTTTCATTGGCTGATTAGCTTCTGCGGTTTCTAACCAATTTTCACCTGCGCCATGGTACCTACGCTGAGTTGCATCTTCCCCTGGCGTATCCATCCAGCCGGGTAAAATCGCATTACAACGAATTTGCTGATAGCGATAAGCATTGGCCACGTTTTTCGTTAACGTAGCTAAGGCAGCTTTTGATGCCGAATAAGCCGCTAAATATGATTGCCCACAATAAACACATTGCGACAAAATGTTAACTATTCCCCCTTTGCTGCCACGCTCTAATCGGTGTTTCACAAACTCTTGCATGAGTAAAAAGGGAGCCCGTGTGTTGGTATTAAATACGTTTTCCCATGTTTCAAGAGCGGTATCCGCAAGCGTTCCACGAGCCGCAGAACCTGCCGCATTCACTAACAGATTAATTTCACCAAATCGAGCTATAGCTTTATCAACTAACGCCATACATTCATCAGCACACTGCAAGTTAATTACGATAAACAAGGTTTCACAGCCCAAAGCATGTAATTCTTCTACCGCCTTTTCACCCTTTTGCGCATCGCGACCTGCAAGGACTATACGCCAGCAGCCTTCATTAACTAATTGTTTGGCAATCGCAAGTCCCACTCCTTGTGCCCCACCGGTTATCAGCGCCACACTTTCATTATGCCTAGATGATAATACAGACATATCATTCTCCTTATCCTATCGACATGATGATTATTCAATCGAAACCGCAACTCCACCGCTTGATGAGCGGATCATCGCATCAATGATTTTTTGATTTTCATAACCGAAAGCAAAGTCAGGGAAACAAGGCTGATCACTCACTAACCCTTTAATTAAGTCATAAATCTCAATGACTTTAACGTCAAAATACCCTAATCCACCACCTGCAAAATCAAAACCGAAAAAGCCAGAAAACGAACTAACTTGTGAACCTGCATAAATAATTTTGAACCCGCGATCATGATTAGGGTCACTATAACGGGCAATTTTTAGCTCATTAAATCGCTCACCATCCATGATGATGGTACCTTCGGTTCCAGATACTTCCCAAGCAATACCAAATACTTTCCCTGCTGAAATACGCGAGGATTCTATTACCCCCGCTGCTTGATTCGTAAAGCGGACTAATGCTTGAAATTGGTCATCGTTTTCAACTATTTTCTTCGCTGACTGGCTGCTAGCACTAGCTCCATAACCTGAGCCCTGAGAAGCCTCTAGCCGCTCGGTAATAAATGTCTGTTCTTGCCCCATCACACTTGCTACAGGTCCCATCAAATACTGTGCAACACTCACCACGTGAGAGCCTAAATCACCTAATGAACCAGAACCTGCCAGTTCTTGTGAACAACGCCAACTCCACGGTAAATTAGGATCATTGAAAAAACCTTGGTCAAACCAACCACGAAAACGAGTTAGTTTCCCTATCTCACCACGTTCAATCATTTGTTTCGCTAGTTGCGCTGCAGGTGTTTTGATATTGTTGAAGGCCATAATCGTTTTCACATTCGCCTTACGGGCTTCTTCTACTAAAATATGCGCTTCTTCAAGGCTAACAGTGAGCGGCTTTTCACAATACACATGTTTACCTGCCTGAATAGCTGCCAAAGCCATATCAAAGTGCATGCTATTTGGCGTAGTAATATCAACAATATCAATCTCTGGATGGTGTACCATTTCGCGCCAATCTGCGGTCCAATGAGCGAACCCAAAACGTTTTGCGGCTTGCTCCGCTATCGTTGCCGTCGCATCAGCCAACGTATGTAATACAGGCTTTAAAGGCAAGTCCGCGTATAGCAACCCCGCACGGCGCCATGCATCGGCATGTGCTTGCCCCATGAACCCTGAACCAATTAACCCTACATTTAGTGTTTTAGTCGCCATAACCGTTCCTTAATTTCGAGTTAAAATCTGTTGAGTAACGTATTGATAAGCACGCGCGACCGTTTCATAAGGTGGTGCCATTTGTGGATCTTGCTCTGCTTCAACCACAACCCAGCCTTGGTAACCTGAGTCACGTAAAAATTTAGCTAAAGGCTGGTAGTCAATACAGCCATCCCCAGGGATGGTAAACATGCCGTTACGCACGCCATCATTGAAACTTTGTTGGTCAGTTTGTATTTTTTGCAAGATTTCCTTGCGTACATCTTTTAAGTGAATGTGGCAAATACGAGAAGCAAACTCATTGATAATACATTGATAATTAAAGCCTGCCGCCATAGCATGTCCCGTATCTAATAGTAACCCTACCTCTTCACCGCATTGACTAATAATGCCGTGGATTTCATCAAGATTTTCGGCGACCATCATTAAATGGTGGTGATAAGCAAGGTATAAACCATAACGTTGATACAGCTGCTGGGAAAATGAAGTGAGTTTCTTTGCATAGCTTTTACGCTGTTCAACAGGTAGCAAGCGCCTATTAGAAAATGGAATATCGAGTGCGTTATCCGCCATCCAACCACACTCACCATAAACCATGACCTGACAACCGCATGCCTGTAACAACTTTGCATGTGCTGCTACTGCATCCAGTTCATCTTCAACACTCCTTTCAGTCAAAAAACCATCGAACCAGCCAGAAATTAAACTGAGTTGATGTTCTTGTAATAATTGAGTTAGCTGAACTGATCCGCGCGGAAAAATTCGGCTCATTTCAACCCCTTGATAGCCTGCCTGCCTCGCTTGTGACATACATTGTTCCGCAGATACTCCCATGCCAAACTCAGGTAAAACCTCATTAACCCATGAAAGTGGGCTTACCCCTATTTGTGGCTGGCCTTGACCTATAGCGTAAAATTGTTTGTGATTCATCACCCATTCCTCCCCACCAATGATTGCTTAGTAAGTTAATTGATGGTGTTTTGTTAATCGAATGGATAATTGAAGGTTTCCCTTCAAATTTTGAAGTTTTCACATCAACAGGAGAGACCTATGAATAGGAAAACAACTTTACAACAGGTCGCAGAGGCAGCTGGCGTGAGTTTAAGCACTGTTGACCGTGTATTAAACCAACGAGGTGGGGTTAACCCCAAAAAACAAGCAAAAGTATTAGAATGGGCACATCGCCTTAACATTGACCGAACGCTATTTCGTAGCTACATGCCGATTTTACGTGTTGCAGTGCTAATGCAATCCCCTAAAAACCCCTTTTATAAAGGTTTACGCGATGCTTTTACCGATGTCAGCGCTCAGTTATCCGAAAGGCGGATTCATTTTTTCTTGCATTATTTAGATGTCAATGACACCACTAAAACTGTTGAACAAGTCATGCAAATCCCTCAGGGCTATGATGCGTTAGTGGTTATCAGTCCACAGTATGATGCGCTGGTTCATGCCTTACGTAAAATTGCCAATTTGATCCCTATTTTAACATTAGCGACAGATATACCAAATTGCGGCCGGATAGCCTATGTTGGTCCTGATAATCGCCAAATGGGGCGTACAGCAGGGGAATTAATGGGACGCTTCATGGGTTCTCAAGGTGGTGAAGTTGTGATTGTATTAGGCCTAAGTGAGTTTATTGGCCAAGGAGAACGAGAGATTGGTTTTCGCAGCCTACTACGTGAACGTTTCCCGCAATGCATCGTAACTCACTGTTTAGAAAGTGAAGAAAATAATATCAAGGCAGGCGAAATGGTACGCAATGCATTACGAAAACAACCTTCCATTCGGGGAATTTATAACGTCACATCAGGAAATTCACAAATTGCCAGTGCATTACAAATTATGGGTTTACATAATTCAGTGACCTTAATTACTCATGAATTATCAGATAAACGCATACAAATGTTACGTGAAGGCGTCATAGACGCAATTTTAGATCAAAACCCACAACAGGAAGTTCGCCGCGTAATGGATATCTTAAGTGACCATTTTAAACGTGATGACAAACTAATTCCCATTGATGGTTTTACTCGTTTTGATATTTATATTCGTGAAAATTGCCCACAATATTAACGAGCAATCGTCACGTTGGCTTTAATATGTTTAAGGTGTACGACGATTGTAAAGGTGACAATAACTAATAATGACCATGCTCCCCATTTGCCCGCATGCACCATTGACCAAGCGCCAATTTGGTTTGGATATTGCCAAATACCAAAAAATGTTCCAAAGTTTTCAGCTAACCAAATAAAAAAACCAATTAACATAAACGCTAGTAATAACGGCATTTTTCGCTCTTTATCAAGCGGGGTATAAAAAACCATGCTTCGTGCATACAAACCAAAAATAAAGGCCGTTAAATACCACCGATAATCATCAATATAGTGGTGACTAAAAAAATTCACATAAATAGCCAATGCTACCAAAGTTGCCATCCAATAAGGTGGGTAATGCACAATCCTAACGTTAAAAAACCGCCAAGACTGAATAATATAACTCCCTACCGCTGCATACATAAAACCTGTGAATAAAGGAACCCCCCAAAGCTTGGTATAAGCCTCATCGGGATATTGCCATGAACCAATGGACGCAGATGTTTTAAACAATTCCATCATAAAACCCACTAAATGGAATACGCAAATAGCTTTTAATTCGTCCCAAGTTTCTAATTTAGACCATACCAATAACGCCTGAAATATGACTGCAAAAATTAATAGAGCATCATAGCGAGGAAGCCCCATTACTCCTTTCGCTGGCACTAAAAATAATGCTAAAAAGAAAAAACCAGCAAATAAACAGGAACGCGCGTTAATGATGCCAAAAAACCAGAACTCTAAAATGAAACGTTTAATCCCTCGGCTATTATTTGGCGTGTGCGCCATCAATATTTGATCTAACTTTCCTAAAAAATTCAGCTTTTGGCAC
>JARGCU010000095.1:0-5000 GCA_029227775.1 Morpho helenor
GGCGGTATCTAATCGCCTTCGAACCTCTAACTTTCGTTCTTGATTGATGAAAACACCTTTGGCAAATGCTTTCGCTGATGTTCGTCTTGCGACGATCCAAGAATTTCACCTCTAACGTCGCAATACGAATGCCCCCAGTTATCCCTATTAATCATTACCTCGGAGTTCTGAAAACCAACAAAATAGAACCGAGATCATATTCTATTATTCCATGCACGAAATATTCAAGCGGCATTTTGAGCCCGCTTTGAGCACTCTAATTTGTTCAAAGTAAAATTGTCGGCCCACCTCGACACTCAACGAAGAGCACCGCGATAGGATTTTGATATTGAACCGGCGTATTACCGCCGGCTCACCGACGATATGCTCCGCAGACGTGTCAGTATCACCGCGGATGCGGTGCACCGACAGCGCGGCGCACAAATGCAACTACGAGCTTTTTAACCGCAACAATTTTAGTATACGCTATTGGAGCTGGAATTACCGCGGCTGCTGGCACCAGACCTTGCCCTCCAATTGTTCCTCGTTAAAATATTTAAAGTGTACTCATTCCGATTACGAGGCCTCGTAAGAGTCCCGTATCGTTATTTTTCGTCACTACCTCCCCGTGCCGGGAGTGGGTAATTTGCGCGCCTGCTGCCTTCCTTGGATGTGGTAGCCGTTTCTCAGGCTCCCTCTCCGGAATCGAACCCTGATTCCCCGTTACCCGTGACAACCATGGTAGTCGCATAAACTACCATCGAAAGTTGATAAGGCAGACATTTGAAAGATGCGTCGCCGGTACTGGACCATGCGATCGGCAAAAGTTATCCAGATTCATCAAAATTAACGACTTCGGACGCGAGGCCCTCCGTCGATTGGTTTTGATCTAATAAAAGCACTCGTCCCATCACTGGTCAGAGTTCTGATTGCATGTATTAGCTCTAGAATTACCACAGTTATCCAAGTAACCGAGTAAGATCTAAGGAACCAAAACTGATATATTGAGCCATTCGCGGTATCGCCTTAATACGGCTTGCACTGAGACATGCATGGCTTAATCTTTGAGACAAGCATATAACTACTGGCAGGATCAACCAGGGAGCAATAACTCTAGACTACGCCTAGGTACGATCGCGTCCGTCGTCGATGACGAGGAGGACGCGACGTTGCCCTCGGAATATTTTTATTATTTCACACGTACGTCGTGCATATATAACACCACGCGCGCGCGATACATTAGAGGACACGACAAAAAAAAAAAAAAAAAATTTAATTAATTTCATCATATGTCCCTCGTTCGAAAGTTCTAGAATACGAGATCGATTTACACGTCAATATAAAAGCGTCCAACGCGTACGTGAACTATCAAGATCGTCGCCCGGTAATGGAGAGATCTCTATTTTATATATCCGATGTGTGTCAAAAAATTTTGTTTTGCCCGCTCGCAAATATTATACGATATTCGCGAGCGGGACGGAAACGTACACATTTATATTTTATATGCGTTCATTGCGCGGCGAGACCGATTATCCACAAATAGAGAACCGAACGTGTGATTCGGAGATTCTAATATGGGATAACACGGAGGCGCGCGCGCGCTTTCACGCATACACCACTCGTGAATTAATCACTCTCTCTAAACGACCGTTAATGTAACGTTGAAAGCATTCAACATGAATTACGAACTAACGCATTTTCAACGTATAATAATACTTCAGAATAACAAATTATGATGTTAATAATCCGAAGACAATACGCTGACACGCGAGTCCGTCGGTCGGCACAGTGTTTTGTTTTTCGTCAGGGCGGGAGTGCTTTGACAACGACGTGGGACGGGCGTTTCGTATTGTGTTTCGTCGCGCTCTAATATAAAATTAAAAAAAACACAACATAAACAACAACATTAACACAAACCCACATAACGTCGTCGTTCGTCACCGTCGCCGCATACGATCGCTTCGTCAGTAGCGACCCACCCATGCGACTGCGCGGCGGCCGACGTGACATTCGGTCATATACATATATGCGTGTGTGTGTGTACACACACACACACACACACACACACACACACACACACACTAACCTGACCTGACCTGACCTTGACCTTGACCTACCCAATGTTGCCTACTATGCATGCATGCATGCAGGCATGCATGCATTATTATTATTGTTTGTCCATATATCCCTATGTAAAACGCATAAAACTTTAAAACTACGCAACAGATTTTGATGCGGTTTTATTTAATAGATAGAGTTATTCCAGAGGAAGGTTTGTACTTATAATAACATTCAATACGGAGTAGAGATAGATATATTGTAATTTTTGAGGTTACTGTAAATAATTAATTTTTTTTTTTTTTCGCTTACATTGCAAACGCAGGCTAAATAAACCCTACGAGATTTAACAAAATGATGTACTAAGTATTTGTACACCTTGAAAAGGTCTACAGAAATATCCGCGATGGTATATGTCCATCTCTTATGGATAGCTCACGGTAGCATTTTTTTTTTTTTTTTTTTTTAGGATAGGTTAGGTTAGGTTAGGTTAGGTTAGGTTAGGTTAGGTTAGGTTAGGTTAGGTTAGGTTAGGTTAGGTTAGGTTAGGTTAGGTTAGGTTAGTGTGTGTGTGTGTGTGTGTCTAACCTAACCTAACCTAACCTAACCTAACCTAACCTAACCTAAACCTAACCTAACCTAACCTAACCTAACCTAACCTAACCTAACCTAACCTAACCTAACCTAACCTGACCTTGACCTGAACTTGACCTTGATCTTGACCTTGACCTACCAAATGTTGCCTACTATGCATGCATGCATGCAGGCATGCATGCATTATTATTATTGTTTGTCCATATATCCCTATGTAAAACAGCATGTAATTTAAGTGAACATTTTCATTGAGATATTACATTGAGATTTAAAATGCCGAATCTTTTAAGAGTTTGTTTTGAAGACATTCTGTAATTAATTGTAAAAATAAAACACATAGGGAAAATGTAAAAGTGAATAAGTAAACTTACACTGACTGACATTGGATATACATATATATTTTATACCCGTGCGAAGCAGGAGCAGGCCGCTAGTACTAGATTAGGCGGACTAACTGTACCCTGTAGTGAAGGCCTGTAGTTAAGGCGGTTTTCAGACTTCGGTGTATTATCGTTGTATTAACCCATTTTTTTTTTATTTATTTTTTTTCTCCCCATTCGTTGCGTTAGCGTTTTGAATAGATATCGGATTGGAAAAGCTTATGGCCATTTCGATGCTCTGTCGATGATCGTCGGTAAGTGGCGGTAGCCTTCCGTAATAGCAAGCACGAGTGAGCGGCTTGTGATCTGCGTAGATTATTAATCTTCCTCCTTTACAAACATACGACGAAAATGTGCACGCAGGTGCTATATTTTTGTTGAGCTACAGCAAAAGCTTAACATTTTTTGTAAAAAATCCAAGTGGCCCCCAGCGCCGGCTTGAAATTTTTTGTTGCGGGACTCCTCCTTTCTACGTCTTGCTTTCATTGTTGGAAACTTCGTTTCGCTTCTTCTGTCCGTTGAATTTTTTTTCTTCTTGTCATAAATTTTTGAATTGTCATAAATTTTTGTATTGATTGAGCTCCATTTGATGGTGCGCTGCGTAGGTGATGCCTCACCTATGAAAGTTTATCATTCCCATAAAATGTCGTAATAATCTTGAATTGTTTGAGGTAATGGGTATTATTACGTCAGAGTTTGAATCCTCTCTTCAAGTAATTAATTTAATTTAAATTAATTTATGTATATTTCAACATTCACAACATATAATGTTCAAACAGATGCCTTCAATGTATAACAAGCCCGTGCGTGTATAACGCTCATAACGAACGACAACTACATTAAAATTAATAATATAAAGTACTTTTTAAGCTGCCAAAAAAAAAAAAACAAAAAGAAAAAGAAAAAAATATATAACCGCGCAGCTGCGCACGTTATCATGTCGCTTTATTATCCTGGCCGGTGATAAATTCGACTGTCGGCATTACACATACCGAACTTTCTAAGAAATTCGTTCTTTTGTTTACAAACTTTTTTACCATTATTTATTCGCAATATATGAATGAAATATATAGTTTAAAAAAAAAAAAAAAAGTACAACAAATTTAATAATGGTGGTGCAGCCAGAGACGTCACACGAAAATAACAGAGCACTATACGCGACAGCGATCAAATGATTTCCTTCTTTTTTTTTTTTTTCTTTTTTCTTTTTTATTATAATATACATATTATACTACTCTCCATTTAACGACAACTCAGTATAACGTCAAATATATGCACAGATGCACAGTCCCTTGATGGGGGTTAGGTTAGAGTTATAGGTAGAGTTCGCACTGTATACACGCGTACAAGATTAACTAATTTAAATATTAAATACTAGCGGCCTGCCCCTGCTTCGCACGCGGGTATGTAGCCCATGTCACACACGGTGAAAAAAAATTATTAAAATCGATCCAGCAGTTTTGATTCATTCATTACATACTTACTGTCCGTGGCCGGCAAGCGTTAAATTTGGAGATGAACAATTTCCCTCTCCCTGTCTGTCCCCTGTCCCCTGTTCCCTGAAGATTTACTGCTATCTTTGGAATAAGAAAAATTCATATAGTTGTATATATTTGCTCATTTATTTTTACATTTTTCCCTATATATTAATTTACATAGATATATGTATATATGTATACATGTACCATCGCGGACCTTTTGTGTAGACCTTTTCAAGTTGTACAAATACTTTGTACATCAATTTTTGCGTTTGCAATGTGAGCGTAATAATTATTTTATAACATGAAAATATTTTTTTTTTTTTTTTTTTTTTTTTTTTTTTATGTAAAAAATTTACAGTATTTCTCTACTCTGGTATTGAAGAATGTATATATGTATGTATGTATGTATGTATGTATGTATGTATGTATGTATGTATGTATGTATGTATGTATGTATATTTATTTTAAAAAAAGAAAATTGCGTAGTTTTAAAGATTTATACATACAT
>JARGCU010000095.1:10000-22500 GCA_029227775.1 Morpho helenor
GGAGTGGTCCTGGATGTTTCTCCACGGACCGCAATGTGCGTTCGAAATGTCGATGTTCAAATGTGTCCTGCAGTTCACACTATGACGCGCAGTTAACTGCGTTCTTCATCGACCCGCGAGCCAAGTGATCCACCGTCCAGGGTGATTGTTTCCTTGCATTTTCATACAAGAATTATAATATATAAGTTTGTCGCATGCGCGGCCACCGCTCGCGCGGCGCGTTGCATTTTCTTTTACGTTCCAATTTATTCGTGCGAATTGAATGGAACCATTTATAATTATCTTTGTTGTTGTCAATGATGATAACGATTTATCGCGATCGCGTAGCACCCGTAAGGTGAAACGTTACACGCAATTTCACGTTAATGATCCTTCCGCAGGTTCCCCTACGGAAACCTTGTTACGACTTTTACTTCCTCTAAATGATCAAGTTTGGTCAACTTCCCAGCAACGCCGACGGCCGTCAAGCCACCGCGTGTCGGTCCGAAGACCTCACTAAATCATTCAATCGGTAGTAGCGACGGGCGGTGTGTACAAAGGGCAGGGACTTAATCAACGCGAGCTTATGACTCGCGCTTACTAGGAATTCCTCGTTTATGGGGGATAATTGCAAACCCCAATCCCCAGCACGAAGGAGTTTCAACGGGTTGCCCGGGCCTCTAGGCCAGGGAGAACATGCTGATTCCTTCAGTGTAGCGCGCGTGCGGCCCAGGACATCTAAGGGCATCACAGACCTGTTATTGCTCAATCTCGTGCGCCTCGAAGACGCCGGTCCCTCTAAGAAGAATTTTAATACGCCGCCAGTGAGTTGCGCGACCGAAATCGCGCACACCTAAATGACGACGCCTATTTAGCAGGCTAGAGTCTCGTTCGTTACCGGAATTAACCAGACAAATCGCTCCACCAACTAAGAACGGCCATGCACCACCACCCACCGAATCAAGAAAGAGCTGTTAATCTGTCAATCCTTCCGGTGTCCGGGCCTGGTGAGATTTCCCGTGTTGAGTCAAATTAAGCCGCAGGCTCCACTCCTGGTGGTGCCCTTCCGTCAATTCCTTTAAGTTTCAGCTTTGCAACCATACTCCCCCCGGAGTCCAAAATCTTTGGTTTCCCGGAAGCTGCCCGCCGAGCCATTGTAGTAACGTCGGCGGATCGCTAGATGACATATTTACGGTTAGAACTAGGGCGGTATCTAATCGCCTTCGAACCTCTAACTTTCGTTCTTGATTGATGAAAACACCTTTGGCAAATGCTTTCGCTGATGTTCGTCTTGCGACGATCCAAGAATTTCACCTCTAACGTCGCAATACGAATGCCCCCAGTTATCCCTATTAATCATTACCTCGGAGTTCTGAAAACCAACAAAATAGAACCGAGATCATATTCTATTATTCCATGCACGAAATATTCAAGCGGCATTTTGAGCCCGCTTTGAGCACTCTAATTTGTTCAAAGTAAAATTGTCGGCCCACCTCGACACTCAACGAAGAGCACCGCGATAGGATTTTGATATTGAACCGGCGTATTACCGCCGGCTCACCGACGATATGCTCCGCAGACGTGTCAGTATCACCGCGGATGCGGTGCACCGACAGCGCGGCGCACAAATGCAACTACGAGCTTTTTAACCGCAACAATTTTAGTATACGCTATTGGAGCTGGAATTACCGCGGCTGCTGGCACCAGACTTGCCCTCCAATTGTTCCTCGTTAAAATATTTAAAGTGTACTCATTCCGATTACGAGGCCTCGTAAGAGTCCCGTATCGTTATTTTTCGTCACTACCTCCCCGTGCCGGGAGTGGGTAATTTGCGCGCCTGCTGCCTTCCTTGGATGTGGTAGCCGTTTCTCAGGCTCCCTCTCCGGAATCGAACCCTGATTCCCCGTTACCCGTGACAACCATGGTAGTCGCATAAACTACCATCGAAAGTTGATAAGGCAGACATTTGAAAGATGCGTCGCCGGTACTGGACCATGCGATCGGCAAAAGTTATCCAGATTCATCAAAATTAACGACTTCGGACGCGAGGCCCTCCGTCGATTGGTTTTGATCTAATAAAAGCACTCGTCCCATCACTGGTCAGAGTTCTGATTGCATGTATTAGCTCTAGAATTACCACAGTTATCCAAGTAACCGAGTAAGATCTAAGGAACCAAAACTGATATATTGAGCCATTCGCGGTATCGCCTTAATACGGCTTGCACTGAGACATGCATGGCTTAATCTTTGAGACAAGCATATAACTACTGGCAGGATCAACCAGGGAGCAATAACTCTAGACTACGCCTAGGTACGATCGCGTCCGTCGTCGATGACGAGGAGGACGCGACGTTGCCCTCGGAATATTTTTATTATTTCACACGTACGTCGTGCATATATAACACCACGCGCGCGCGATACATTAGAGGACACGACAAAAAAAAAAAAAAAAAATTTAATTAATTTCATCATATGTCCCTCGTTCGAAAGTTCTAGAATACGAGATCGATTTACACGTCAATATAAAAGCGTCCAACGCGTACGTGAACTATCAAGATCGTCGCCCGGTAATGGAGAGATCTCTATTTTATATATCCGATGTGTGTCAAAAAATTTTGTTTTGCCCGCTCGCAAATATTATACGATATTCGCGAGCGGGACGGAAACGTACACATTTATATTTTATATGCGTTCATTGCGCGGCGAGACCGATTATCCACAAATAGAGAACCGAACGGTGTGATTCGGAGATTCTAATATGGGATAACACGGAGGCGCGCGCGCGCTTTCACGCATACACCACTCGTGAATTAATCACTCTCTCTAAACGACCGTTAATGTAACGTTGAAAGCATTCAACATGAATTACGAACTAACGCATTTTCAACGTATAATAATACTTCAGAATAACAAATTATGATGTTAATAATCCGAAGACAATACGCTGACACGCGAGTCCGTCGGTCGGCACAGTGTTTTGTTTTTCGTCAGGGCGGGAGTGCTTTGACAACGACGTGGGACGGGCGTTTCGTATTGTGTTTCGTCGCGCTCTAATATAAAATTAAAAAAAACACAACATAAACAACAACATTAACACAAACCCACATAACGTCGTCGTTCGTCACCGTCGCCGCATACGATCGCTTCGTCAGTAGCGACCCACCCATGCGACTGCGCGGCGGCCGACGTGACATTCGGTCATATACATATATGCGTGTGTGTGTGTACACACACACACACACACACACACACACACACACACACACACACACACACACACACACACTAACCTGACCTGACCTGACCTTGACCTTGACCTACCCAATGTTGCCTACTATGCATGCATGCATGCAGGCATGCATGCATTATTATTATTGTTTGTCCATATATCCCTATGTAAAACGCATAAAACTTTAAAACTACGCAACAGATTTTGATGCGGTTTTATTTAATAGATAGAGTTATTCCAGAGGAAGGTTTGTACTTATAATAACATTCAATACGGAGTAGAGATAGATATATTGTAATTTTTGAGGTTACTGTAAATAATTAATTTTTTTTTTTTTTCGCTTACATTGCAAACGCAGGCTAAATAAACCCTACGAGATTTAACAAAATGATGTACTAAGTATTTGTACACCTTGAAAAGGTCTACAGAAATATCCGCGATGGTATATGTCCATCTCTTATGGATAGCTCACGGTAGCATTTTTTTTTTTTTTTTTTTTAGGATAGGTTAGGTTAGGTTAGGTTAGGTTAGGTTAGGTTAGGTTAGGTTAGGTTAGGTTAGGTTAGGTTAGGTTAGGTTAGGTTAGGTTAGGTTAGTGTGTGTGTGTGTGTGTGTCTAACCTAACCTAACCTAACCTAACCTAACCTAACCTAACCTAACCTAACCTAACCTAACCTAACCTAACCTAACCTAACCTAACCTAACCTAACCTAACCCAGTACGCACCCAGATACGGTCGCGAACAGCCACAAAACCGCACGCTCTTGGTTTTAAAATTCATTATCTCCGGAAGTACGCATCCGATCTCTTTGAAATAAGTGTCAAAATGTGCGCATTAGTGCCTTCTTTAAAGTGACACATCACAACAGTATCGGACGACAGTGATTAAAAAGTGAGAGGTGAAAAACATACCTTTTTTAAGGTTAATTTCGTAAAATTAGGCAGTTTATCTGTGCTAATGCAGAGAATAGTGTAGTGTGCGTGAAACATCAAACGCCATCAGATAGAGCCGGGTTGGCTCTATCACCGAGATATTTTTCCGCGGTGGAAAACATTAGTTTTCCCGCGAAAAATAAGGTTTTTCACAAACGAGCACGTGCTTTTTTCACCACGTGCTCACTGAAGGAGAAGAGAGAAAAATCTGAAATTCACGGACAAGAAAGGTACTATCCTCACAAAGCTCCTGGCATCAAGAAACAAATTTTTGGACATTTAGTTTTTGAAAAAAGTAAAATTAAATGAAAAAACTTTAAACATTAATAACTTTTAAAATAGATCTTTGATCTATAGTTTTTAAATTGTTAATTGTTGCGCGCTAAGACCGTCTGAGTGTATACAAAATTTAAAAAATTTTTATCGACTAAATTTGGAGATATAAGCAAAAAGTGCAAAAATCGGTCCCCACAGTCTCCTGAAAAATTTTTCTATGAAAATAATTTGTTTTATTATTTCTATATATAATCCTTTATTTTAGGTATATCTTGGTGCTTTTAGAATAATTTTAAGATTAACGGTTCCGAAGATATTGAATTTTATGTAAATTTATTAAAATTAATTAAAAATCATAGGAAAAATAAATTTCGAAGTATACCATTAGTTTCAGAATAGTGTTTTGAGTCCTTTAGACCCAAAACAAAATTAAGATTGCGCTTAAATTAAGGAATTTCTCTTTTTCCGAAATTTTTAGATTCTTTGCGGAAAACTTCAAATCGTAATAACTTCAGAACCGTACAGCGTACAAGGATCGGATTTTGACTGTAGTGGTTGAAAAAATTATTTTGTTTTATTAAGTAAAAAATTTTGGTGAAATTCGCACTTTAAAATTTTCAATAAAATTACCATATAAGGAGTAAACTTTAGGTGAAGCCACACAGCCTGCAAAAAATCCGAGACTTCTACGACAAAGGGTTGCGGAGATATAGTCTTTTTAAAATTGACTTTGACATTACGGCGGCCATATTGGCAAATTTTGGTAGGTTATAACTTCTAAACGGTTTGACTTAGAGACTTGGGGTTTTCGGTTTTGGGCAACTCAAGTACTAAACTTTCTATCTTACAAGTTTTGGCTCAATTGGAGGCCATCTTTTTTGGGGGCCCCAAAAAGGGCGTCATCGCATAGAGGCAAAAAAGCTGAGCCCAAAAAACCCAAACACCGAGACTCTACGACCCATAGGTTCCGAGTTGTAGGCTTTTGAAAATTGGGTCTGACAACTCCGACGCCATCTTGGAAAACTTAGAACGCTCGTAACTTTGGACCCTTTGGTCGTGGAGCATCGGGGTTTCCACTAGTGACGTTAGCTGGCAACGAGCCATCCGATAGTTTCCCTTCCAGTGGCTTTTGACACTTTGCGAAAATCGAAGGTCAAAGACCTACCCATCGGATAGATCTCGCCGAGTTCAATTCGGGAAGCCAAAACTCGAGAAATTTGGCCCAGTATTTACTGAGAAACGGCAAATTCCTCAAATTTGAGACGCCATCTTGGAAAAACGGAATTTGTCGTAACTCCTGAACCCGGGGACGTAGAAGACTGAGATTGGTATTATTTTAAAGGGCTCGGGGAGACCAATTCGACTATTTTATTAGACCGACTCTACATAGAGTCAGAAAAAATTTTCGACTCTACTTTTTTGGTAGTTGTTCTTAGAAGGCTATTTCAGTCTGACAGCTAACTGTTGACATAGCTCTACCTATATTTAGGAGAGTTATTAGAATTTAAGAAGATTTTAAGGAAACTTAATTATATTTTATTATTTACTTAACGTTGACGCATACCTCCACAAAATGTTTCCGAGAACACCCGTTAAGCCGACTGACAAGGGCAGTGCATTGCCCATGGGTAGAAATAAAACATTTAGTATTGCTCGACGCAGCTTAGAAGGGCAAGAAGATTCTCCGAAGGGAACGACGCAGGAGATAGAGCCTGTTATTCAACAGGGCGCTAACATGTCGACGACGCAGGCAGGACCTGCAAGGAAAGATATCTCCAAGAAAGCCTCTAGAGGAGCCCTCAAGGAAAAAACTCCATCAAAACCGCAATACGAAAATCGTATGGCGGAAGTAGAGCAGCTTAAAAGAGAAATTCTTGAAGGTATGAAGGAATCACGAAACATAAGAGGCGACATAAAAGAGACAGTAGAAACAAATACCTATCGAATCTACGAACTGTATAAAGGTGCGGAAGAGGAGATAGAGAGATTGAAACTATGCAAGAGAACGGATACATCGTCGACAATCGACCTAACGGTCAGCGCACCAAACCCTTACCAGCCGGATCTTCAAATAAAAAGCCTTATAAAACAGATGCAGGAACACTCAGTCATGCTAACGGCAAATACAAAGAAGATGGAAGTCCTTGAAGTGGCCCTGGAATCACATAAAGGATCACTTGAAAGGACTGCGACTTATGCAAGCGTTGTGGCAGCACAGAAGGGTGAACTACCACTGAAACGCGGCACACTGCACTCAGTAATCGTAACCTCGAAAAACGAGGAGGATACTGGAGATATTGTTATGCAAAAACTCGATAAGGAAATGAACACTGAGGAAGGATGGATAAAAATTGCTAAGGTTAGAAAGGCAAAAGACCGTAAGGTGATAATGGGGTTCACTTCGGAAGGGGAACGACAGAAAGCTAAAGAAAGACTGCAGAGAGAAGGAGCCACCCTCGCAGTCGAGGAAGTGAAAAACAAAGACCCTCTATTAGTTATCAGGGACGTACTCGCGAATAAAAAAGACGAGGAGATCATAGCAGCTTTAAGAAAAAATAACAGAGACGTTTTTCACCCCCTCGACGGTGAGGAAGATAGACTGCAAGTTAAATATCGTCGTAGGGCACGAAATCCTCACCAAAACCATATAGTCGTGAGCGTCGCCCCTGCGATGTGGCAAAGGGCGATAAACGCGGGCCACCTATACCTAGGACTGATGTGGAGCAAGGTGGAGGATCAATCGCCACTCGTGCAGTGCTCGCGCTGCTTGGGATATGGCCACGGTCGGCGATTCTGCAAAGAACCCGCCGACCTGTGCAGCCATTGCGGCGGACTCCACCTAAAGGCCGACTGTACAGAGACGGTGATGGGCGAGCAACCCTCGTGCATAAATTGTAAAAGGGCAAAACTAAATAAAACGAACCACAATGCATTCAGTACAGAATGCAGCATACGTAAAAAATGGGACGCTATAGCCAGGTCAACCGTAGCGTATTGTTGAGGTTGTACCAGGCAACAACACCTATCTCGTAATACAATCGAATTTGCAGCGCCAAAAACATGCCACACATGAACTGTTAATAGAAGCCGAAAAGAGAAAAGCCGCATTTGCTCTTTTACAAGAGCCTTATATTGGAGGTGGTAAAGTCATGAGGAGTTACAGGGGCGCCAGGATCTTCCAAAACACCTCAGTAGGAGAAGGGAACACAAAAGCAGCAATTGCTGTTTTCAATGATGACTTAGACGTCATTCAGTTCCCAAAACTCACCACGAACAACATTGTCGTGGTGGGTATCCGAACGAGTGCTTGGGAGATCGTGGCGATATCCCTGTACTTCGAACCAGACCTGCCGATCGAACCATACCTCCAAGAATTAAGAAATATAAAGTCGGCAATCGGCTCTAGAAAAATTTTAATAGGAGGCGACGCAAATGCCAAAAGTATGTGGTGGGGTAGTCCTAAGACGGACTCTAGGGGGGATGATTTGGCCGGAACTCTTAACGAACTAGACTTGAACATACTAAATACAGGCAAAACGCCAACATTCGATACAATAAGGGGAGGCAAACGATATACTAGCTTCGTGGATATAACGGCCTGTTCAACAAATATTTTCCAGTCGATACATGACTGGAAAGTCGATGACAGCCTCACAGGGTCGGATCACAACGGCATGGTTTTTAAAATAAATTTAGAAAAATCCAAAGGAATAAAAATAAATAGAACAACACGTAAGTATAACACGAAGAAAGCGAACTGGCAAAGTTTTAAAGAAAAATTTAAACAACTCAAAATAGAAAATAATATTACAATAACGGAAATACAAAAAATTACAACAAAAATTGAAATAGAGGAAACAGTGGATAAGTTAACCAAAACAATAACAAAAATTTGCATAGAAACCATACCCAAAAAGAAAACTAAACAACATATAACCATGCCGTGGTGGTCCGAAAACCTTGCAAGACTAAAAAAGGAAGTCGCGACTAAGAAACGTCGAATAAGAAATGCGGCCGAAATACGGAGAGCAAAGGTAGTCAAAGAGTACCTCGAACAAAAAGAGCACTACGAGCTAGAAGTGTCGAAGGCCCAATCAGATAGCTGGAAACAATTTTGCAGCAAACAAGATAGGGAAGGGATGTGGGAAGGTATATACAGAGTGATTGGCAGAACAACACAAAGAGGCGAAGACCAGCCTCTGGAAAGCGATGGAAGGACGCTCGACTCAAAGGCCTCAGCAAAACTATTAGCTGAAACCTTCTACCCGGATGACCTTGGGAATGATGATAAACCTATACATCGGGAAATAAGAGCCAAAGCGCGCAACGTGAATGATGAAGAGCAATGTAATGATTGGGACCCACCATTCACTATGGCGGAGCTCATTTCGGCAACAAAATCCTTTAACCCAAAGAAGGCCCCCGGGCTGGATGGTTTCACAGCTGACATATGCGAAACAGTCGTTAGAGAAGATCCTGAGCTCTTCCTCGCTCTAATGAATAAGTGTCTGGCCTACTATCACTTCCCTACAATATGGAAAGAAGCCGTGGTGATTGTCCTCAAAAAACCAGGTAAGCCAGATTATGCTTCCCCCAAGGCGTACAGACCCATCGGACTCTTACCAATTTTTGGTAAAATCTATGAAAAAATGTTAGTGGCCCGCCTCAAGTTTCACTTACTACCTAGAATCAGCAAACAGCAGTACGGATTTATGCCACAAAGGAGCACCGAAGACTCCCTCTATAATCTGATGCAATACATTCGAGGCAGATTAAATGCGAAGAAAATAGTTTCTTTGGTATCATTAGACATAGAGGGAGCCTTCGATAGCGCCTGGTGGCCAGTTATAAAAACCCGACTGGCTGAAGAAAAATGTCCAGTGAACTTGAGACGGGTCATTGACAGCTACCTGAGTGATAGGCGTGTCCGGGTTAGGTACGCCGGGGAGGAGCACATCCGAATGACAAACAAAGGATGTGTCCAGGGATCCATTGGAGGCCCGATATTGTGGAATCTCCTCCTGGACCCATTAATAAAGGAACTTACCGGGAAGGGTGTCGAATGCCAGGCGTTTGCCGATGACGTCATCTTGATGTTTGATGGTGACACCGCACTAGAAATTGAAATGAAAGCCAATGCCGCACTTCGACATGTTCAGGCGTGGGGTGTCGTAAACAAGTTAAGTTTTGCTGCACACAAAACTAATGTAATAACTATTACACGGAAACTTAAGTACGACACACCACGCCTTAGCATGGGAGGGACAAGTGTTAAAGAAGTAGCTGAAATAAAAGTGTTAGGTGTCACCATAGACAGCAAGTTGACGTTTAACGCACACATTACAAACGTTACCAGAAAGGCGATCAACATCTTCAAACAATTATCACGAGCAGCTAGAATAAGCTGGGGGTTAAATCCCGACATTATAAAAACATTATATACCGCCGTAATAGAACCAATCATTCTGTACGCTGCCAGTGTGTGGGCCCCAGCCGCAAATAAACTGGGAATAAGAAAGCTCTTCAATGTAGTTCAGCGTGGAGTCGCTCAAAAGATTTGTAAGGCTTATCGGACGGTCTCCCTTAATTCAGCGCTGGTATTGGCAGGCATTCTCCCTCTCGATCTCCGAGTCCGTGAGATGGCCTCGTTGTACGAGGCCAAGAGGGGCGTGCCTCTAGCAGCGCTGAAGGACAGGGAGGTCGAACGAATGACCTCAGCTCTCGACGCCCCACACCCCGCTCAGCAAATTAACATCAGCATCTCGAGCCTGACAAACCAAGAACAGCGCTATAGTGGCGCTCCTGAAGTACGAATATTTACGGACGGGAGTAAGATTGACGATAAGGTTGGTGCAGCCATTTCTATATGGAATGGTGAAACCGAAACCAAAACCGTTAAACTTACTCTCTCCAGCTACTGCACGGTGTATCAGGCGGAGCTACTAGCGATACATAGGGCAAGTGTTGAAATTACAAAGAGTAGAGCAAGGTCCTTTGGAATCATGAGTGACTCTATGGCTGCTATAAAAACTGTAAGCAATCCAAGTTGCCTCCATCCCCTTGCAGTACAAACAAGATGGAACATGAAAGAAGCGTTCCACCAGGGCAAAGAAGTCTCCTTATCCTGGATCAAAGCGCATGTGGGATTGGAGGGCAACGAAAGGGCGGATATGCTTGCCAAGGAAGCGGCCAGAGCGAGCAGCAAGAGAAAATTGGATTACAGTCACTGCCCGGTTTCATTCGTCAAGCGTATCATTAGAAGGGATACTCTTGACGAGTGGAATGAGCGGTATGTGACAACGCAAACCGCAGGAATCACCAAACTCTTTTTCCCAGACGCGCTGGTAGCGTACAGAGTGATGCGAAAACTAAAAATAAACCGTCATATAACACAATTGATGACAGGGCACGGTGGACTCTCCGAATACTTGGCTCGTTTTAAGTGTAAAGAGAGCCCATCGTGCCCCTGTGACGATAATACCCCAGAAAGCATACCGCACTTGATTTGTGAATGCCCAACTTATTCTATAGATCGGTATAACATCGAACATGAATTAGGGAAAAAACTGGAAATTAAAAATCTACCTGAAATAATAATTGGTAAACATAGAAATAAATTTCTAGAATACTGTACAAAGATAATTAAAATAGTTAATGAAAATAATAAAACATAGGAAAGAAAACAATACTTTAATAATATTGTATAAATATTAATTATAAGTATTAAGATAAATTGTAAGTAATAATAAAAAAGCAAAATATGTAAAATAGAATAAGTCTACCCCTTTAAAGAATGTGAAAATAGGTTAAGGTTGAATAATAAATAAAAGTGTAATGAAATTTACTTCCCGATAGAATAAGTAACGTTAGTAGTAGTTAGGCAGGAGTCCCCCCTGCGTGATTAAAAGAGAAGAATGTAAGAAAGAAACAGTATGCTGAATGAACGAAAGTGTAAATGCGAGAACTGGTATGAAAGCGAAATGTAAACATAGGCTCCGATTATGTTGGAGGATTAGATATCAAAAAAAAAAAAAAAAAAAAAAAAAAAAAAAAAAAAAAAAAAAACCTAACCTAACCTAACCTAACCTGACCTTGACCTGAACTTGACCTTGATCTTGACCTTGACCTACCAAATGTTGCCTACTATGCATGCATGCATGCAGGCATGCATGCATTATTATTATTGTTTGTCCATATATCCCTATGTAAAACAGCATGTAATTTAAGTGAACATTTTCATTGAGATATTACATTGAGATTTAAAATGCCGAATCTTTTAAGAGTTTGTTTTGAAGACATTCTGTAATTAATTGTAAAAATAAAACACATAGGGAAAATGTAAAAGTGAATAAGTAAACTTACACTGACTGACATTGGATATACATATATATTTTATACCCGTGCGAAGCAGGAGCAGGCCGCTAGTACTAGATTAGGCGGACTAACTGTACCCTGTAGTGAAGGCCTGTAGTTAAGGCGGTTTTCAGACTTCGGTGTATTATCGTTGTATTAACCCATTTTTTTTTTATTTATTTTTTTTCTCCCCATTCGTTGCGTTAGCGTTTTGAATAGATATCGGATTGGAAAAGCTTATGGCCATTTCGATGCTCTGTCGATGATCGTCGGTAAGTGGCGGTAGCCTTCCGTAATAGCAAGCACGAGTGAGCGGCTTGTGATCTGCGTAGATTATTAATCTTCCTCCTTTACAAACATACGACGAAAATGTGCACGCAGGTGCTATATTTTTGTTGAGCTACAGCAAAAGCTTAACATTTTTTGTAAAAAATCCAAGTGGCCCCCAGCGCCGGCTTGAAATTTTTTGTTGCGGGACTCCTCCTTTCTACGTCTTGCTTTCATTGTTGGAAACTTCGTTTCGCTTCTTCTGTCCGTTGAATTTTTTTTCTTCTTGTCATAAATTTTTGAATTGTCATAAATTTTTGTATTGATTGAGCTCCATTTGATGGTGCGCTGCGTAGGTGATGCCTCACCTATGAAAGTTTATCATTCCCATAAAATGTCGTAATAATCTTGAATTGTTTGAGGTAATGGGTATTATTACGTCAGAGTTTGAATCCTCTCTTCA
>JARGCU010000095.1:30000-35000 GCA_029227775.1 Morpho helenor
ATCGCCTTCGAACCTCTAACTTTCGTTCTTGATTGATGAAAACACCTTTGGCAAATGCTTTCGCTGATGTTCGTCTTGCGACGATCCAAGAATTTCACCTCTAACGTCGCAATACGAATGCCCCCAGTTATCCCTATTAATCATTACCTCGGAGTTCTGAAAACCAACAAAATAGAACCGAGATCATATTCTATTATTCCATGCACGAAATATTCAAGCGGCATTTTGAGCCCGCTTTGAGCACTCTAATTTGTTCAAAGTAAAATTGTCGGCCCACCTCGACACTCAACGAAGAGCACCGCGATAGGATTTTGATATTGAACCGGCGTATTACCGCCGGCTCACCGACGATATGCTCCGCAGACGTGTCAGTATCACCGCGGATGCGGTGCACCGACAGCGCGGCGCACAAATGCAACTACGAGCTTTTTAACCGCAACAATTTTAGTATACGCTATTGGAGCTGGAATTACCGCGGCTGCTGGCACCAGACTTGCCCTCCAATTGTTCCTCGTTAAAATATTTAAAGTGTACTCATTCCGATTACGAGGCCTCGTAAGAGTCCCGTATCGTTATTTTTCGTCACTACCTCCCCGTGCCGGGAGTGGGTAATTTGCGCGCCTGCTGCCTTCCTTGGATGTGGTAGCCGTTTCTCAGGCTCCCTCTCCGGAATCGAACCCTGATTCCCCGTTACCCGTGACAACCATGGTAGTCGCATAAACTACCATCGAAAGTTGATAAGGCAGACATTTGAAAGATGCGTCGCCGGTACTGGACCATGCGATCGGCAAAAGTTATCCAGATTCATCAAAATTAACGACTTCGGACGCGAGGCCCTCCGTCGATTGGTTTTGATCTAATAAAAGCACTCGTCCCATCACTGGTCAGAGTTCTGATTGCATGTATTAGCTCTAGAATTACCACAGTTATCCAAGTAACCGAGTAAGATCTAAGGAACCAAAACTGATATATTGAGCCATTCGCGGTATCGCCTTAATACGGCTTGCACTGAGACATGCATGGCTTAATCTTTGAGACAAGCATATAACTACTGGCAGGATCAACCAGGGAGCAATAACTCTAGACTACGCCTAGGTACGATCGCGTCCGTCGTCGATGACGAGGAGGACGCGACGTTGCCCTCGGAATATTTTTATTATTTCACACGTACGTCGTGCATATATAACACCACGCGCGCGCGATACATTAGAGGACACGACAAAAAAAAAAAAAAAAAATTTAATTAATTTCATCATATGTCCCTCGTTCGAAAGTTCTAGAATACGAGATCGATTTACACGTCAATATAAAAGCGTCCAACGCGTACGTGAACTATCAAGATCGTCGCCCGGTAATGGAGAGATCTCTATTTTATATATCCGATGTGTGTCAAAAAATTTTGTTTTGCCCGCTCGCAAATATTATACGATATTCGCGAGCGGGACGGAAACGTACACATTTATATTTTATATGCGTTCATTGCGCGGCGAGACCGATTATCCACAAATAGAGAACCGAACGGTGTGATTCGGAGATTCTAATATGGGATAACACGGAGGCGCGCGCGCGCTTTCACGCATACACCACTCGTGAAT
Organism: Morpho helenor; assembly: GCA_029227775.1. NCBI lineage: Eukaryota > Metazoa > Arthropoda > Insecta > Lepidoptera > Nymphalidae > Morpho > Morpho helenor. The sequence goes on from JARGCU010000095.1 coordinate 31,596, forward strand.
TAATCACTCTCTCTAAACGACCGTTAATGTAACGTTGAAAGCATTCAACATGAATTACGAACTAACGCATTTTCAACGTATAATAATACTTCAGAATAACAAATTATGATGTTAATAATCCGAAGACAATACGCTGACACGCGAGTCCGTCGGTCGGCACAGTGTTTTGTTTTTCGTCAGGGCGGGAGTGCTTTGACAACGACGTGGGACGGGCGTTTCGTATTGTGTTTCGTCGCGCTCTAATATAAAATTAAAAAAAACACAACATAAACAACAACATTAACACAAACCCACATAACGTCGTCGTTCGTCACCGTCGCCGCATACGATCGCTTCGTCAGTAGCGACCCACCCATGCGACTGCGCGGCGGCCGACGTGACATTCGGTCATATACATATATGCGTGTGTGTGTGTACACACACACACACACACACACACACACACACACACACACACACACACACACACACACACACTAACCTGACCTGACCTGACCTTGACCTTGACCTACCCAATGTTGCCTACTATGCATGCATGCATGCAGGCATGCATGCATTATTATTATTGTTTGTCCATATATCCCTATGTAAAACGCATAAAACTTTAAAACTACGCAACAGATTTTGATGCGGTTTTATTTAATAGATAGAGTTATTCCAGAGGAAGGTTTGTACTTATAATAACATTCAATACGGAGTAGAGATAGATATATTGTAATTTTTGAGGTTACTGTAAATAATTAATTTTTTTTTTTTTTCGCTTACATTGCAAACGCAGGCTAAATAAACCCTACGAGATTTAACAAAATGATGTACTAAGTATTTGTACACCTTGAAAAGGTCTACAGAAATATCCGCGATGGTATATGTCCATCTCTTATGGATAGCTCACGGTAGCATTTTTTTTTTTTTTTTTTTTAGGATAGGTTAGGTTAGGTTAGGTTAGGTTAGGTTAGGTTAGGTTAGGTTAGGTTAGGTTAGGTTAGGTTAGGTTAGGTTAGGTTAGGTTAGGTTAGTGTGTGTGTGTGTGTGTGTCTAACCTAACCTAACCTAACCTAACCTAACCTAACCTAACCTAACCTAACCTAACCTAACCTAACCTAACCTAACCTAACCTAACCTAACCTAACCTAACCTAACCTAACCTGACCTTGACCTGAACTTGACCTTGATCTTGACCTTGACCTACCAAATGTTGCCTACTATGCATGCATGCATGCAGGCATGCATGCATTATTATTATTGTTTGTCCATATATCCCTATGTAAAACAGCATGTAATTTAAGTGAACATTTTCATTGAGATATTACATTGAGATTTAAAATGCCGAATCTTTTAAGAGTTTGTTTTGAAGACATTCTGTAATTAATTGTAAAAATAAAACACATAGGGAAAATGTAAAAGTGAATAAGTAAACTTACACTGACTGACATTGGATATACATATATATTTTATACCCGTGCGAAGCAGGAGCAGGCCGCTAGTACTAGATTAGGCGGACTAACTGTACCCTGTAGTGAAGGCCTGTAGTTAAGGCGGTTTTCAGACTTCGGTGTATTATCGTTGTATTAACCCATTTTTTTTTTATTTATTTTTTTTCTCCCCATTCGTTGCGTTAGCGTTTTGAATAGATATCGGATTGGAAAAGCTTATGGCCATTTCGATGCTCTGTCGATGATCGTCGGTAAGTGGCGGTAGCCTTCCGTAATAGCAAGCACGAGTGAGCGGCTTGTGATCTGCGTAGATTATTAATCTTCCTCCTTTACAAACATACGACGAAAATGTGCACGCAGGTGCTATATTTTTGTTGAGCTACAGCAAAAGCTTAACATTTTTTGTAAAAAATCCAAGTGGCCCCCAGCGCCGGCTTGAAATTTTTTGTTGCGGGACTCCTCCTTTCTACGTCTTGCTTTCATTGTTGGAAACTTCGTTTCGCTTCTTCTGTCCGTTGAATTTTTTTTCTTCTTGTCATAAATTTTTGAATTGTCATAAATTTTTGTATTGATTGAGCTCCATTTGATGGTGCGCTGCGTAGGTGATGCCTCACCTATGAAAGTTTATCATTCCCATAAAATGTCGTAATAATCTTGAATTGTTTGAGGTAATGGGTATTATTACGTCAGAGTTTGAATCCTCTCTTCAAGTAATTAATTTAATTTAAATTAATTTATGTATATTTCAACATTCACAACATATAATGTTCAAACAGATGCCTTCAATGTATAACAAGCCCGTGCGTGTATAACGCTCATAACGAACGACAACTACATTAAAATTAATAATATAAAGTACTTTTTAAGCTGCCAAAAAAAAAAAAACAAAAAGAAAAAGAAAAAAATATATAACCGCGCAGCTGCGCACGTTATCATGTCGCTTTATTATCCTGGCCGGTGATAAATTCGACTGTCGGCATTACACATACCGAACTTTCTAAGAAATTCGTTCTTTTGTTTACAAACTTTTTTACCATTATTTATTCGCAATATATGAATGAAATATATAGTTTAAAAAAAAAAAAAAAAGTACAACAAATTTAATAATGGTGGTGCAGCCAGAGACGTCACACGAAAATAACAGAGCACTATACGCGACAGCGATCAAATGATTTCCTTCTTTTTTTTTTTTTTCTTTTTTCTTTTTTATTATAATATACATATTATACTACTCTCCATTTAACGACAACTCAGTATAACGTCAAATATATGCACAGATGCACAGTCCCTTGATGGGGGTTAGGTTAGAGTTATAGGTAGAGTTCGCACTGTATACACGCGTACAAGATTAACTAATTTAAATATTAAATACTAGCGGCCTGCCCCTGCTTCGCACGCGGGTATGTAGCCCATGTCACACACGGTGAAAAAAAATTATTAAAATCGATCCAGCAGTTTTGATTCATTCATTACATACTTACTGTCCGTGGCCGGCAAGCGTTAAATTTGGAGATGAACAATTTCCCTCTCCCTGTCTGTCCCCTGTCCCCTGTTCCCTGAAGATTTACTGCTATCTTTGGAATAAGAAAAATTCATATAGTTGTATATATTTGCTCATTTATTTTTACATTTTTCCCTATATATTAATTTACATAGATATATGTATATATGTATACATGTACCATCGCGGACCTTTTGTGTAGACCTTTTCAAGTTGTACAAATACTTTGTACATCAATTTTTGCGTTTGCAATGTGAGCGTAATAATTATTTTATAACATGAAAATATTTTTTTTTTTTTTTTTTTTTTTTTTTTTTATGTAAAAAATTTACAGTATTTCTCTACTCTGGTATTGAAGAATGTATATATGTATGTATGTATGTATGTATGTATGTATGTATGTATGTATGTATGTATGTATGTATGTATGTATGTATGTATGTATGTATGTATGTATGTATATTTATTTTA
>JARGCU010000095.1:37500-41247 GCA_029227775.1 Morpho helenor
GAAATCAAAAACACGCCACATCGACATAAGATCTCTCCTTGAGCTTAGGATCGACTGACTCGCGAGCAACTACTGTTCACGCGAAACCCTTCTCCACGTCAGTCCTCCAGGGCCTCGCTGGAGTATTTGCTACTACCACCAAGATCTGCACCGACGGGAGGCTCCAAGCGGGCTCACGCCCAGACCCTTCTGCGCTCTCCGCCGCGCACGTCCTACTCGTTACGGCCTAATGACGCAAACGCACTAACGTCTCACGTGCCCGTAACGGTAGTGTATAGGCAAAACGCTTCAGCGCCATCCATTTTCAGGGCTGGTTGCTTCGGCAGGTGAGTCGTTGCACACTCCTTAGCGGATTCCGACTTCCATGGCCACCGTCCTGCTGTCATGAGCGACCAACGCCTTTCATGGTGTCCCATGAGCGTTTTTTAGGCGCCTTAACACTACGTTTGGTTCATCCCACAGCGCCAGTTCTGCTTACCAAAATTGGCCCACTTGGCACCGTCATCAGATCTCCGGCTTCATCGTTCGAGTAAGCCGGAGCTCTCACCCATTTAAAGTTTGAGAATAGGTTGAGGTCGTTTCGGCCCCAATGCCTCTAATCATTCGCTTTACCGGATGGGACTGTTAATAGTCGACGCCAGCTATCCTGAGGGAAACTTCGGACGGAACCAGCTACTAGATGGTTCGATTAGTCTTTCGCCCCTATACCCAGTTCCGACGATCGATTTGCACGTCAGAATCGCTACGGTCCTCCATCAGGGTTTCCCCTGACTTCGACCTGACCAGGCATAGTTCACCATCTTTCGGGTCCCAGCATCTGCGCTCAGAGCGCGCCTGCATTCACGGATTGGAAACGAGACGCCTCGGGAGTGCGAGAGGCCGATCTGGACCGGCGCTCCATCCTCCCTGAGCGCGCGGCTAGCGCGCGCCTTCACTTTCGTTGCGCCTTTCAGTTTTGCGCTAAGACAACTCAATGACTCGCACACATGCTAGACTCCTTGGTCCGTGTTTCAAGACGGGTCCTGCGAGTGCCCGAAAATGAATCATCGCAGACAGAGACGCGCACGGTCCGAGACTGCACGGCGGCGACTGCAGCAGCGCCGCGTCGCGGTCCGCGCTCTGGCAGGACCGCGACACTGTACGGCGTTCGCTTGCGTCGGGCCGGACGCGCGCGTGGCGCGTGCGCGGTTCGTCGTATTGTACGATTTTCGTACTACCGTCCGACAGCCGGCCGGCGACCGTCGCGGTCCGGCCGCAGCGCGCGAGACGCTGCGGCCGGGCTGCCCGGACGGCGCTTAGGCCGACGTCGAACGGGTCGCGATGCATTACTGAGAGAGAAGTGCACGACGCCGGCGGACGTCGACGGACGCGACCCGTGCCGCGCCGCGCACCCGGTTAGGGGGACGGCGCGACATCGAGGCGCGCGCCCGTACGCCGCCGGATATCGATGAATCTCTCCGTTCGTTCATTCGAGTTTCGCAGGCTTACCCCTGAACGGTTTCACGTACTCTTGAACTCTCTCTTCAAAGTTCTTTTCAACTTTCCCTCACGGTACTTGTTCGCTATCGGTCTCGCGGTAATATTTAGCCTTAGATGGAGTTTACCACCCACTTAGGGCTGCACTCTCAAGCAACCCGACTCTTAGGAGCGTCCCTCTCGCCGACTCGCCCCGTCGCTACGGGCCTGGCACCCTCTACGGGAAAACGGCCCCGTTCAAGACGAACTTGGACAGGGGCGGGCGAACGAAACGAGATAGCGGGACCTCCCGAACACCACATCTCCCGCGATCGTTACAAACCGCGCGATTCAGTGCTGGGCTTGTTCCTGTTCGCTCGCCGCTACTGAGGAAATCCTGGTTAGTTTCTTTACCTCCGCTTACTAATATGCTTAAATTCGGCGGGTGATCCTCCCTGATCTGAGGCCAACGATAAAAAAAAAGGAGGCAGACGCGATATCCGTCAGCTCGACGGCGCCGTCAGCCGCGCCCTCTGGCGCGACGACGGCGCCGTCGCGCTCTTCCGGACGTCGAGTCCGCCTACGGTGCGGGCGTCCGTACTGTGTCGCACGCGCACACCCTTAGCGCATTTTCTTCGAGCTCGAATAGATCAGCCGGTCGTGCGGCGGGTCAGGTGCCGGAGGGACGCGACGCCGCGACGCCGCGCCCCACCGCCCGGACGCGGGCACCTCGCGGGCTATACTCTACCGCGCCACCGGGGGTATCGCGTCGTACCGACACGACCGCCCAGGTCGCAAACGGAGGGTTCGCCCGATCGGTCCCGGTCAGGCGGGCGGGCGCGCGCGCTCTCGCGCTTTTCTTTTTAATTAAAAAAAAAAGCTAAGTCGCTCGCGTCCCAGCCCGACGGAGACCCGCGCGCTCACGCACACGCTGAACTACTGAACTGAATATTTGAACGGACCGTCGCGCGTTCGCGCGCCGGATGGCCGTCATCGTGTCCTCCCCCCCTACCGCAGTCCTGACGGTCTCCCGTCGGGCGCAGAGGCGAGGAGGGCAGTGTGGTGTATGTTTTTATTCAGCCGGCCCTCAGACAGGAGTGGTCCTGGATGTTTCTCCACGGACCGCAATGTGCGTTCGAAATGTCGATGTTCAAATGTGTCCTGCAGTTCACACTATGACGCGCAGTTAACTGCGTTCTTCATCGACCCGCGAGCCAAGTGATCCACCGTCCAGGGTGATTGTTTCCTTGCATTTTCATACAAGAATTATAATATATAAGTTTGTCGCATGCGCGGCCACCGCTCGCGCGGCGCGTTGCATTTTCTTTTACGTTCCAATTTATTCGTGCGAATTGAATGGAACCATTTATAATTATCTTTGTTGTTGTCAATGATGATAACGATTTATCGCGATCGCGTAGCACCCGTAAGGTGAAACGTTACACGCAATTTCACGTTAATGATCCTTCCGCAGGTTCCCCTACGGAAACCTTGTTACGACTTTTACTTCCTCTAAATGATCAAGTTTGGTCAACTTCCCAGCAACGCCGACGGCCGTCAAGCCACCGCGTGTCGGTCCGAAGACCTCACTAAATCATTCAATCGGTAGTAGCGACGGGCGGTGTGTACAAAGGGCAGGGACTTAATCAACGCGAGCTTATGACTCGCGCTTACTAGGAATTCCTCGTTTATGGGGGATAATTGCAAACCCCCAATCCCCAGCACGAAGGAGTTTCAACGGGTTGCCCGGGCCTCTAGGCCAGGGAGAACATGCTGATTCCTTCAGTGTAGCGCGCGTGCGGCCCAGGACATCTAAGGGCATCACAGACCTGTTATTGCTCAATCTCGTGCGCCTCGAAGACGCCGGTCCCTCTAAGAAGAATTTTAATACGCCGCCAGTGAGTTGCGCGACCGAAATCGCGCACACCTAAATGACGACGCCTATTTAGCAGGCTAGAGTCTCGTTCGTTACCGGAATTAACCAGACAAATCGCTCCACCAACTAAGAACGGCCATGCACCACCACCCACCGAATCAAGAAAGAGCTGTTAATCTGTCAATCCTTCCGGTGTCCGGGCCTGGTGAGATTTCCCGTGTTGAGTCAAATTAAGCCGCAGGCTCCACTCCTGGTGGTGCCCTTCCGTCAATTCCTTTAAGTTTCAGCTTTGCAACCATACTCCCCCCGGAGTCCAAAATCTTTGGTTTCCCGGAAGCTGCCCGCCGAGCCATTGTAGTAACGTCGGCGGATCGCTAGATGACATATTTACGGTTAGAACTAGGGCGGTATCTAAT
>JARGCU010000096.1:0-27697 GCA_029227775.1 Morpho helenor
CTTCCATGCCGATAAAGTTCGGCACCACGCTGCCGTCAACCTGACCGCAGATGCCTTTTACCGTGCGGTTGCCGACGCTGTTTTTATCGGCAATTAAGATGTCGCAGGTTGACGTGCCGATAACTTTTACCAGCGCATTCGGTTGAGCCCCCGCACCGACCGCCCCCATATGGCAGTCGAATGCGCCGCCGGAGATAACCACGTTCGTCGACAGCCCCAGGCGTTTCGCCCACTCAGCGGTAAGGTTGCCAACCGGAATATCGGCCGTCCAGGTTTCGCTAAACAGCGGGCAAGGCAGGTGCTGATTAAGAATCGGATCGAGTTCGTCAAAGAACGCCGCTGGCGGCAGGCCGCCCCAGTTTTCGTGCCACAGCGATTTATGCCCGGCGCTGCAGCGGCCGCGGCGGATGTCCTGCGGACGTGTGGTGCCGGAGAGCAGAGCAGGCACCCAGTCGCACAGCTCAATCCAGGAGGCCGCAGCCTGTGCAACGGCGCTGTCTTCGCGGGTAACGTGCAGGATTTTGGCCCAGAACCACTCGCTGGAGTAAATGCCGCCAATATAGCGGGAGTAGTCTTCTTTGCCCGGCTGGTGGCACAGGCGGGTGATGGCTTCGGCCTCTTCCACCGCGGTGTGGTCTTTCCACAGCACGAACATGGCGTTCGGGTTGTCGGCAAACTCTTCTTTGAGCGCCAGGACGTTCCCGTCGGCATCAATAGGCGCAGGCGTTGAGCCGGTGCTGTCGACGCCAATACCGACGACGTCGGCGCGTTGTGCGCTGGAGAGTTCAGCCAGTACGCCTTTCAGCGCGGCTTCCATGGATTCGATATAGTCGCGCGGGTGGTGGCGAAAACGGTTATTTGGCGCGTCGCAGAAACGCCCTTCCTGCCAGCGTGGATACCATTCGACGCTGGTCGCGATCTCTTCGCCCGTCGCACAATCTACCGCCAGGGCGCGGACTGAATCACTACCAAAATCGAGGGCCAATTGCGATTGCCATCGTGTTACTCCATCTCAAAGAATACGTGATAGTGAAACAGTAGATATCCCCGCAAAAAACCGTCAGGCTGGAACCGCTAATCTTATGGATTATCTTGCTGTGACTGTTCAAAGTGTGACGCCGTGCAAATATTCAATGTGGACTTTTCTGCCGTCCTTATAGACACTTCAGTTGTTATCCTGAAGGTGGCGTCTAGCAGGTTTTATTCTCTAAATGCCTTGTTCATCAAGGGATGTCTGTCACTCCTTCCTCGCTGCATCGACAGCACGGCATGGATAACGCTAAAAAGCGGAGTATGGATAATTGGTTTCTTAAGAGCGAAGCGAGAGCGAGCAGAAATGGCTGAAATGCAAAACGATCCCCTGCTACCGGGCTACTCCTTTAACGCCCATCTGGTCGCGGGTTTAACGCCGATTGAAGCCGGTGGTTATCTGGATTTCTTTATCGACCGTCCGCTGGGTATGAAAGGGTTTATCCTCAACCTGACGGTGCGTGGTGAAGGAGTGATTGAGAACCAGGGCAAGCAGTTCGTCTGCCGTCAGGGCGATATGCTGCTGTTTCCGCCGGGCGAAATTCACCACTATGGCCGTCACCCGGATGCCAGTGAGTGGTATCACCAATGGGTCTATTTCCGCCCACGCGCCTACTGGCACGAGTGGCTGAACTGGCCCGCAATCGTCGCGCAAACCGGTTTTTATCGTCCGGATGAGGCGCATCAAACGGAAATTTCTGAACTGTTTGGCAAGATAATCGACGCCGGGCAGGGAATTGGGCGCTACTCGGAGCATCTGGCGATTAACCTGCTGGAACAGCTGCTGCTGCGTCGCATGGAAGCCATCAATGAATCGCTGCATCCCCCGATGGATAACCGCGTGCGCGATGCGTGCCAGTACATCAGCGACCACCTTGCCGATAGCCACTTTGATATTGCAAGCGTGGCGCAGCACGTCTGCCTGTCGCCTTCGCGCCTGTCGCACCTGTTCCGCCAGCAGCTTGGCGTGAGCGTGCTGAGCTGGCGCGAGGATCAGCGCATCAGCCAGGCCAAACTGCTGCTTAGCACCACGCGAATGCCTATCGCCACCGTGGGGCGCAACGTCGGCTTTGAAGATCAGCTCTATTTTTCCCGCGTATTTAAAAAATGCACCGGCGCGAGCCCCAGCGAATTTCGCGCGGGGTGTGAATAAAAAGTAAAGAAAAGGAAATGCTGTGTGTTGGTTTTTGTCTTTGCCAGTAAACTCTAAAGACAATTGAAGGCTTGACGATGGGGGAGACGCTCTGGAGAATCCCTGCTTCGTTTTCAAACCGGGCACACTATGCAAGCACTGCTGGAACACTTTATTACTCAGTCCACTACCTACTCGCTGATTGCGGTGGCGCTGGTGGCGTTTCTGGAATCACTGGCGCTGGTGGGGCTGATTCTGCCAGGCACCGTGATGATGGCGGGGCTGGGGGCGCTTATTGGCAGCGGCGAGGTGAATTTCTGGCAGGCGTGGTTGGTGGGTATTATTGGCTGCCTGCTGGGTGACTGGGTCTCTTTCTGGCTGGGATGGCGCTTTAAAAAGCCGCTGCATCGCTGGTCATTTATGAAGAAAAACAAATCGCTGCTGGATAAAACCGAACATGCGCTGCATCAGCACAGCATGTTCACTATCCTGGTGGGCCGTTTTGTCGGCCCGACGCGCCCGCTGGTGCCGATGGTGGCCGGTATGCTCGACCTGCCGATCGCCAAGTTTATCACCCCCAATATCATTGGCTGCGTGCTGTGGCCACCGCTTTACTTCCTGCCGGGCATTCTGGCCGGAGCGGCAATCGACATTCCTGCGGATGAACACAGCGCCAGCTTTAAATGGCTGCTGCTGGCGGCGGCGCTGCTGCTGTGGGTAGCGGGATGGCTGTGCTGGCGCTTATGGCGCAGCGCCAAAGAGAATCATGACCGCCTGAGCGCGCTGTTAACGCGTCAGCGTCTGCTGTTGCTGGCCCCGCTGGTGCTGGGCGTTGGCGTGGTGGCGCTGGTGAGCGTGATTCGTCACCCGCTAATGCCGGTGTATATCGAGATTTTGCGGAAGGTGGTGGGGCTGTAGTGTGCCGGATAAAGCATCGCTGCCATCCGGCAGAACATCACGCCCGAATGCCAAGCAGCGCGGACGCGCTGGCTTTCCCGCTCAATAACGCCTGCGTATCGCCATCCCAGGCGATACGCCCTTCCGCAACGACCATCGCGCGCTGTGCAATCCTTGCCGCATCCTCTACGCTGTGGGAAACCATTAGCAACGTTAAGTTTTGCCGCTGACACACTTCATCAACCAGCTGTAGCATCTCCTGCCGTAGCGCCGGGTCGAGCGCCGAGAATGGTTCATCCAGCAGTAAAATCGGCTGCTCGCGCACCAGACACCGTGCCAGCGCCGCGCGTTGACGTTGGCCGCCGGAGAGCTCACCGGGTAGCCTGTCCAGCATGGACTCAATGCCCATCTGCCCGGCAATCACCTGTAACTTTCGCTTCTGCTCCGCGGTGAGCGACAGGCGCGGGCTCATGCCCAGCCCAATGTTCTGGCGCACGGTCAGGTGACTGAAGAGGTTATTTTCCTGAAACAGCATCGACACCGGGCGCTGCGACGGCGGCGTATGGGTATGCACTCGGCCTTCAAGCATCAGCGTGCCGCTGGCCGGCGTGAGAAAGCCGGCAATCAGGTTCAGCAGCGTGGATTTCCCCGCGCCGCTAGGGCCGAGGATTGCCACTTTCTCGCCCTGGGAAATCGAGGCGTTAAAGCGCATCGGCAGGTGCTGGTAAAGCCAGGTGACATCATTCAGTTTTAACATGGCGTCCGGGTAACTTTTCAATAACGGTGAACAGCAGGAAGCAGAGCAGCAGCAAAATCAGCGCGGTCACCGCGCCGTCCTGGCTGCGGTAGGCGCCAATTTGCTGATAGAGATAAAACGGCAACGTGCGGAAATATTCATTGCCAAACAGCGCCACGACGCCGAAATCACCTATCGACAGCACGCAGGCAAAGGCCAGCGCCTGCGCCAGCGGGCGTTTCAGGGCGCGAAGCTCAACCACTTTCAGTCGATTAAAGCCAGAAAGCCCCAGCGATTCACACAGGATGCTGTAGCGGGCGGTAATATCGCGCATCGGCGTTTCCAGCACTTTAAGGGCATAAGGCACCGCCATCAGGGCGTTGGTGAAAATCACAATACCGTCGGCAGAGTCGGGCAGACCAACGGTGTTGTTGAGCAGCAGGAAGAAGCCGGTGGCCAGCACGATGCCCGGCATGGCGAGGATCAGCATGCCGCTCAGCTCCATCGCCTGCCCGGCCAGCGGTTGGTTGCGAGCGCGCAGCTCGCGGCTGCTCCATAGCAGCATCATGGTCAGCATCACGCAGAGAACCCCGGCGGCAACGGCGATGCGCAATGAGGTGCCAAGCGCCTGCCAGAGTACCGGCTGGGTGAAGACCTGGAACATCGATGGATTCACCCCATCAATCACTACTGCCAGCAGCGGCGGCAACAACAGCAGTAGGGTGAGAATAATCAACAGGGTGTCGGTTATTCGGCTGTGCCAGCGGTCGTCCGGATCGCGCCAGCCGTGAACCTGGCTATTACCTACGGCGATGGCTCGACTCAACCGTTGGCTCAGCAGCACCAGCATCAGGCAGCAACCCATCTGGATAAGCGCCAGCATCGCGGCGCGCGCGGGGTCGTAGTCAAAGTTCAGGGACTGGTAGATAGCAAGTTCGATGGTAGTCGCTGAAGGCCCACCGCCGAGCGACAGTACGGTAGCAAAGCTCGCGAAACAGAGCATGAAAATCAGCGTGGCGATGGGGAGGAGCTGTCGGCGCATCCACGGCCATTCCACCAAGCGGAAAAACGGGTAACCACGCATGCCTAATTGAGCGGCAAGCTGGCGCTGCTCGCCGGGGATTTGCTCTAGCGCCTGTAATAGCAGGCGGGTCGCCATTGGCATATTAAAGAACACGTGTGCGAGCAGAATGCCCTGCAGACCGTAAGGCGAGAAGCGCCACTGCCAGCCAAGCCAGGCAAAAAGCTGGGACAGCCAGCCCTGACGTCCGTACACGCTTAGAATGCCGAAGACGGCGACCAGCACCGGGAGAATCAGCGTCATGGCACACAGCCGCAGCAGCAGCGTGCGGCCAGGGAAACGCCGTCGGTAAAGCGCTCGGGCCAGGAAAATAGCGGGTACGACTGACAGCAGCGCCGACAGGAACGCCTGCCAGAAGGAGAAGCGCACTACGTGCCACAGGTAGCTATCGCCGAGCAGCGTTGACCACGATGTTTCCGGCGCGTTCAACCACAGCGCCAGAAACGCCGCCAGCGCGACGGCAACCATTAACGTGGTTGCCGTTAGCCCTGGATACAGCCAGCGGGGAATTAGCGGCTGGCTGCGCGAAGCCATGCGTTAATCCAGTTTTGACGTTCGGTGGCCACCTGCTGTGGGGTAAATTCCAAAGAGGTTTGCGGTTTCACCAGACTATTAAAGCCTTCAGGCAGCGTGACGTTGGTCACCGGATACATCCAGTTGCCGGTTGGAATGGTGTTCTGGAAGGCCGGAGAAACCATAAACTTCAGGAACTCATCGGCCAGCTTCTGCTGTTTGCTGGCCGCGGTTTTGGCCGCGACTTCCACCTGCAGATAGTGGCCTTCGCTAAAGTTCGCCGCTGCGTAGTTATCTTTCTTCTCATCGATTGATGTGGTACGCCGGAGAGGTGGTGTAGCTCAGCACCAGGTCACTTTCCCCTTTCAGGAACAGGCCATAGGCTTCGCTCCAGCCTTTGGTCACGGTGACCGTTTTCGCCGCCAGCTTCTGCCAGGCTTCCGGTGCTTTGTCACCGTAGACTTTTTGCATCCACAGCAGCAGGCCGAGACCCGGCGTGCTGGTGCGCGGATCTTCATAAATCACGCGCCATTTCTGGTCGCTTTCGACCAGCTCTTTCAGGCTTTTCGGTGGGTTCTTCAGCTTGTTTTTGTCGTAGACGAAGGCGAAGTAGCCGTAGTCGAACGGCACGAAGGTGTCGTTGTTCCAGCCGCCCGGTACGGTCACGGCATCCGTTGGGACGTTGCTTTTGGCGAACAGCTTGGTGTCGGTTGCGGCCTGTAGCAGGTTGTTATCGAGCCCCAGCACCACGTCGGCTTTGCTGTTTTTGCCTTCCATGCGCAGGCGGTTGAGCAGCGAAACGCCATCTTCCAGCGCCACGTACTTCAGCTCGCAGTTGCAGTTGGCTTCAAACGCTTTTTTCACCGCCGGGCCCGGGCCCCAATCAGCCGAAAAAGAGTCGTAGGTATAGACGGTCAGTACAGGCTTGGCGAGGGCCGGAGCGGCAACCAGCACCAGCAGGGGGAGTAATTTTTTGAGCACTTTGCACCTTTATAAAATGGTGGCAAAGGATTTTGAGTTAGCCTCAAATCCCTTCGCCGGGATTATCCGGATCAGGTTCGACGGGTATTTTCTCAGCTCGCGCACTCGGCGCAGCACCCCGTTGAGAACGGCACATTGTAATGATTACGTGAATAAATCAAAAGCCTTAAGGATCCGGCGGTGCAAACCAGGCGGATTTAAAGTCAAACCAGCCGAGGGTGTTCATGCGAACGCCGCGCATACTGCGCTGGCCTTGTAGCATCAGCCAGTGGTGGATCAGCGGCACAATAGACTGATTTGCCAGCAGACTTTGGCACCAGTCGGGCAGCGACAGCTCCCCCGCGCGCCAGCGCTGCGCGTCCTGTTCCCAGTCGATGGGAATACAGTGGCGAATCAGCGGGACTTCATAAAGATAAGCAAAGAGTGAGAAATCGAGCGGCAGCGTAAAGTTGGCGCTGTTAAGCCAGATATCGCTGACCACCTCGCCGCGGTGCCACTCATCATAGTCCACTTCCTGAATAACCAGTTTGACCTGATGCGCCGCCAGCAGCGCTTCCATTATCTGGCCGATAGTCCGGTGTTCAACGTGATCGCGGTAGTAGGTGAGGGTGACTGACTCAAGACCTGCCGGTTTTTCACAGGTGTGGCTACGGGCATGGTGCCAGCGGGGGAGCAGGCCGTAGGCCGGGAACCAGTGGCTCTGATGCTGCTCGCCTGCGTGATACAGCAGGTTGTTCGGGTGGAAAATGTGGCTCAGCCACTGTCGTACTGCCGGGTTGTTGCCGCGCGAACTGCGTGCGTCAAACAGCAGATAGTAGCAGCCCTCTTCGAGACGGCTTTCCACCGCCTTTTCGCTCTGGGTGGTGCCCTGAAGCGTCAGGCCGCCGTTCGGTTCTTCGCTGATTTCTGGCAGTACCCAAACGTTCACCTCGTCAATCAGCGCCCGGAAACCGAAGTAGTCGTCAAAGGCGTGGATCTTCAGCTGGTTCTGATTGTTGCGGGCGACCGCATACGGCCCGGTCCCCACCGGCATGCGCGAGAAGTCGCTGAGCGATTGCCATTCGCGGGGCAGAATCATCGCCGACACCTGGCCGAACAGCCACGGCAGCCAGCGATCGGGCTCGCTCAGATGCACGTCAAGCGTCCAGGCGGTAGGAGAATGAATGCGCGTGATGTTGGAAAAGAGCGATAGCGTCATGCTGCGATGCAGCGAACTGATGACGTCTTCCATCTCCAGTTCGCGACCGTGATGAAAATGAATGCCGGGACGCAAGTAAAAACGCCAGTGTAATGGGGAAATGGCCTGCCAATGGTGCGCAATATCCGCTTCCAGTTCCCCATTTACCTCGTTTACTCGGGTCAGTGCGCTGAATATCTGCCGCGCGATATGGGTTTCCGAGCGTCTAAGCGCCGTTCCAGGCAGTAAATTGTGCATCGGGCGATAGTAAAGCACCCGTAGAATGTGCCGCCCCTGACGGAAGCTGCGGCCAAGATGCGACACCAGCATCTGGCGCACCGCCGCCTTATCGCCGACCAACTGTACCAGTTGATCGATCCTATCCTGCTCGAGCAAATCTTCCGCGCGCTGTTGCTGAAGCGCCAGGCCGGTATAAAGGAAAGTCAGCTTAGAGCGCTTGCCACGCCCGGCTTCGGCCTCCCAGGTCAACCATCCGCGCGCCTCCATGGTGTTTAAAAGCGTACGCATATGACGGCGAGAGCAGTTCAGCAGCTCGGCCAGAGAGTTGAGCGTGGTTTCCTGTGATTTTCCCTCACAGCACTGCCACAAACGGATGAACTGCTGCTGTAATCGACCTGAAGGCATAAAAGGGGAACTCCTGATAAAAACTCAGCAATTTATTAATCCCTATATTAAGCCAATAATTGATTTCGATGAAGCGAAGGGGAAATGAGGAGGTCACCATGTATCAGTTCTACCGGCGTTATTTCTCTGCCACCAAAAATGTTTCCTGGCTGGCCCGTCAGGCGACTGCACAGCGGCTTGAAGTGCTGAACTATCTGATGCAATGGGAAGTTACGAACCCGACCTCTGAGTATTAATTCGCCTAATCATGTGTGACTGAGTATTTGCCAGCAGGTATCATCTGCTGGCTTTTTTTTATTCTTTCGCGAAAGGATTTCTGATGCTCTGGTTAATGACGATGGGACGACGTCTCAACGGTGTGTATGCCGCCTTTATGCTGGTGGCGTTTATGATGGGCGTGGCGGGGGCGTTGCAGGCGCCAACGCTGAGCCTGTATCTCAGTCGAGAAGTTGGGGTGCAGCCGTTCTGGGTAGGGCTGTTCTACACCGTCAATGCTATCGCCGGGATCGTCGTCAGCCTGGGGCTGGCAAAACGATCCGATAACCGGGGTGACCGACGTAAGCTGATTATGTTCTGCTGCCTGATGGCGGTGGGCAACGCGCTGCTTTTCGCCTTCAACCGCCACTACCTGACGCTGATTACCTGCGGCGTGCTGTTGGCTTCCATCGCTAATGCGGCGATGCCGCAGCTGTTTGCGCTGGCGCGTGAATATGCCGATAGCTCGGCGCGTGAAGTGGTGATGTTCAGCTCGGTGATGCGTGCGCAGCTGTCGCTGGCGTGGGTGATTGGCCCGCCGCTGGCCTTTATGCTGGCGCTCAACTATGGCTTTACCGCCATGTTCTCTATTGCCGCCGTGATTTTCGTGATTAGCCTGACGCTGATTGCTCTGACGCTACCGTCGGTGGCGCGAGTCGAACAGCCCGCCGACGTGGTGCAGAATCAGATTAGCGGCTGGAAGGACAGCAACGTGCGGATGCTGTTTATTGCCTCCACGCTGATGTGGACCTGCAACACCATGTATATCATTGATATGCCGCTGTGGATCAGTAGCGATCTCGGTCTGTCGGATAGCCTGGCGGGGATCCTGATGGGGACGGCGGCGGGGTTGGAAATTCCGGCGATGATCCTCGCGGGTTACTACGTGAAGCGCTTTGGTAAGCGGCGGATGATGGTGACGGCGGTAGCCGCCGGGGTGCTGTTCTACGTCGGGCTGATCTTCTTCCACAGCCACACGTCGCTGCTGGTGCTCCAGCTGTTTAACGCGGTGTTTATCGGTATTGTTGCCGGGATTGGCATGCTGTGGTTCCAGGACCTGATGCCGGGGCGTGCGGGGGCAGCGACCACGCTGTTTACCAACAGCATTTCAACCGGGGTGATTCTGGCGGGGATTATTCAGGGGGCGCTGGCGCAGAGCTTTGGCCATTTCTCGGTGTACTGGGTGATTGCCGGGATTTCGCTGGTGACGCTGGTGATGACCGGGCGGGTGAAGGACGTTTAGTCTGGAGCCGTCCCGCCTTATCTGGGCTGGTAGCCCGGATAAGGCGCGAACGCGCCACCTCCGGGGAGGCAGCGGCGTTACGGATTACTGCATAAACGCCGGCTGCTTGTTTTCGTAAGCCGAAATAGCGTCTTCGTGTTGCAGCGTCAGGCCAATGCTATCCAGCCCGTTCAACATGCAGTGACGACGGAAGTCGTCAATCTTAAAGCTGTAGGATTTCTCCCCCGCTTTAACCACCTGCGCTTCCAGATCCACTTCAAACGTCATGCCCGGGTTGGCTTTCACCAGCGCAAACATCTCGTCCACCTGTGCATCGCTCAATGTCACCGGCAGCAACTGGTTATTAAAGCTGTTGCCGTAGAAGATATCGGCGAAGCTTGGGGCAATGACCACTTTAAAACCGTAATCGGTCAGCGCCCACGGTGCGTGCTCGCGTGATGAACCACAGCCGAAGTTTTCGCGCGCCAGCAAAATGGAAGCACCTTTGAACTCAGGGAAGTTCAGCACGAACTCAGGGTTCGGCTGCTCGCCTTTGTCGTCGAGGAAGCGCCAGTCGTTGAACAGGTGCGCGCCAAAACCGGTGCGGGTCACTTTCTGCAAAAACTGTTTTGGAATGATGGCATCGGTATCGACGTTCGCGGCATCCAGCGGCACCACCAGTCCCGTATGTTGGGTAAATTTCTCAGCCATGATGGTGTTTCCTTATTTCAAGCTACGAATGTCGGCGAAATGGCCGGTTACCGCGGCCGCTGCGGCCATGGCCGGGCTAACCAGATGGGTACGACCACCGCGGCCCTGACGGCCTTCAAAGTTACGGTTGCTGGTAGAAGCACAGCGCTCGCCTGGGTTCAGACGGTCGTTGTTCATTGCCAGACACATAGAACAGCCCGGCAGACGCCATTCAAAACCGGCTTCAATAAAGATCTTATCCAGTCCTTCCGCTTCCGCCTGCGCTTTCACCGGGCCGGAACCAGGCACGACCAGCGCCTGTACGCCTGGGGCGACTTTACGGCCTTTGGCGATTTCCGCCGCCGCGCGTAAATCTTCAATACGCGAGTTGGTGCAGGAGCCAATAAACACTTTGTCGATAGCCACGTCGGTCAACGGGATACCGGATTTCAGACCCATATACGCCAGCGCTTTTTCCGCGGAGGCGCGTTCAACCGGGTCGCTGAACGATGACGGGTCCGGAATGTTGTCATTCACGGAAATCACCTGGCCCGGGTTAGTGCCCCAGGTCACCTGCGGCGCAATCTCTTCCGCCTGCAGGGTAACCACCGTATCGAAGGCCGCGCCGTCGTCGGTTTGCAGGGTTTTCCAGTAGGCGACGGCTTCGTCAAAATCTTTGCCTTTCGGCGCGTGCAGACGGCCTTCCACATAGTTGAAGGTCGTCTGGTCTGGCGCAACCAGGCCCGCTTTCGCCCCCATCTCAATAGCCATGTTGCACAGGGTCATACGGCCTTCCATGCTCAGGTCGCGAATCGCCTGACCGCAGAATTCCACCACGTGGCCGGTGCCGCCTGCGCTACCGGTTTTACCGATAATTGCCAGCACGATGTCTTTGGCGGTGATACCCGGTGCGGCTTTGCCGTTCACTTCAATCTTCATGGTTTTGGCGCGACCCTGCTTCAGGGTCTGGGTTGCCAGCACGTGTTCTACTTCGGAGGTGCCGATACCAAACGCCAGCGCGCCGAATGCGCCGTGCGTCGCGGTATGGGAGTCGCCGCAGACGATGGTCATGCCCGGCAGGGTAACGCCCTGTTCTGGCCCCATGACGTGGACGATGCCCTGATACGGGTGATTCAGGTCATACAGTTCGACGCCGAACTCGTTGCAGTTCTTAATCAGCTCCTGCATCTGGATACGCGCCATCTCGCCGGAGGCGTTGATGTCTTTGGTCTGCGTAGAGACGTTGTGATCCATGGTGGCGAAGGTTTTACCCGGCTGACGCACCGGGCGGTTGTGCGCGCGCAGGCCGTCAAACGCCTGCGGTGAAGTCACTTCATGCACCAGGTGGCGGTCGATATACAGCAGCGGCGTTTCGTTTGGCGCTTCGTAAACCACGTGAGCATCAAACAACTTTTCGTACAAGGTCTTCGCCATGATTACACCCCTTCGGCAACATAGCGGGCGATGATGTCGCCCATTTCATCGGTACTGACTGCCGCGGCGCCGCGCGCTAAATCACTGGTCCGTACGCCTTCTTCCAGCGCGCGGTTAATGGCATTTTCAATGGCGGTGGCCGCGTCGTTGGCGTCCAGGCTGTAGCGCAGCAGCAGCGCCAGAGAGAGGATCTGCGCAATCGGGTTAGCGATATTTTTGCCAGCGATATCCGGAGCCGAGCCGCCGGCCGGTTCGTACAGGCCAAAGCCTTCTTCATTCAGGCTGGCAGACGGCAGCATACCCATAGAGCCGGTGATCATCGCGCACTCGTCGGAGAGAATGTCGCCGAACAGGTTAGAGCACAGCACCACGTCGAACTGAGACGGATCTTTAATCAGCTGCATGGTGGCGTTGTCGATGTACATATGTGCCAGCTCAACGTCGGCATACTCTTTGCCGATTTCGCTGACGATTTCGCGCCACAGAATGGAGGACTGCAGCACGTTGGATTTATCGATAGAGGTCACTTTGTGACGGCGCTTGCGCGCAGATTCAAACGCGATACGGGCGATACGTTCGATCTCAAAGCGGTGATATACCTCGGTATCAAACGCTTTTTCGTGCTGACCGCTGCCTTCACGACCCTTCGGCTGACCGAAGTAGATACCGCCGGTCAGTTCGCGGACGCACAGGATATCGAAGCCGTTAGCGGCGATATCGGCACGCAGCGGGCAGAACTCTTCCAGTCCCTGGTACAGTTTCGCTGGACGCAGGTTGCTGAACAGCTTGAAGTGTTTACGCAGCGGCAGCAGTGCGCCGCGTTCTGGCTGCTGGTTTGGCGGCAGATTTTCCCATTTAGGGCCGCCCACGGAACCAAACAGAATGGCGTCAGCCTGGTCGCAGCCTTCAACGGTCGCCTGTGGCAGCGGTTCGCCGTGACGGTCGATGGCGATGCCGCCAACATCGTAATGGCTGGTGGTAATGCGCATATCAAAACGTTGGCGCACGGCTTCCAGTACTTTCAATGCCTGTGTCATGACTTCAGGGCCAATACCGTCACCTGGTAACACAGCAATATGGTAATTCTTCGACATTACACGGTTTCCTTGTTGTTCTCGTTATTCTTAACTTTGCGTTGCAATTCTTTTTCAACTTCAGCGGCGCGCCAGATGTTGTTCAGCACGTGAACCATTGCTTTTGCGGAGGATTCAACGATGTCCGTCGCCAGACCGACGCCGTGGAAGCGGCGACCGTTATAGTTAACGACGATATCGACCTGACCCAGCGCGTCTTTGCCCTGGCCTTTGGCGTTCAGGTCATATTTCACCAGCTCAACGTCGTAGCCGGTGATACGGTTAATCGCCTGGTAAATCGCATCAACCGGGCCGTTACCGTTCGCGGCTTCGGCTTGGGTTTCTTCACCGCAGGCCAGCTTCACGGAGGCGGTGGCAATATCGCTGGAGCCTGACTGCACGCTGAAGTAATCCAGGCGGAAATGCTCTGGCTCTTCCTGCTGCTTATTGATGAACGCCAGTGCTTCCAGGTCGTAATCGAAGACCTGGCCTTTTTTGTCCGCCAGCTTCAGGAAAGCGTCGTACAGGTGGTCCATGTTGTAGTCGGTATCTTTGTAGCCCATTTCTTCCATACGGTGCTTCACCGCAGCACGGCCAGAGCGGGAGGTCAGGTTCAACTGGACCTGGTTCAGACCGATGGACTCAGGGGTCATGATTTCGTAGTTTTCGCGGTTCTTCAGCACGCCGTCCTGGTGGATACCGGAGGAGTGGGCGAACGCGCCGGTACCGACGATAGCTTTGTTGGCCGGGATTGGCATGTTGCAGATCTGGCTGACGGTCTGGCTGGTACGCCAGATTTCGTTATGGTTGATGGCGGTGTGCACGTTCATGATGTCTTTGCGCACTTTAATCGCCATGATCACTTCTTCCAGCGAGCAGTTGCCTGCGCGCTCGCCGATGCCGTTCATCGCGCCTTCAACCTGACGAGCGCCCGCGTGGACCGCTGCCAGAGAGTTACCGACCGCCATGCCCAGGTCATCGTGGGTGTGAACGGAGATAATCGCTTTATCGATGTTTGGAACGCGTTCGTACAGGCCGGTAATAATGTTGGAGAACTCAAACGGCAGGGTGTAGCCGACGGTATCTGGAATGTTGATGGTGGTGGCACCGGCGTTAATCGCCGCTTCTACCACGCGTGCCAGCTGATCAATTGGGGTACGACCGGCATCTTCACAGGAGAACTCAACGTCGTCGGTGTAGTTACGTGCGCGTTTCACCATATACACCGCGCGTTCAATCACTTCATCCAGCGTGCTGCGCAGCTTGGTGGCGATGTGCATCGGAGAGGTGGCAATAAAAGTATGGATACGGAATGCTTCCGCGACTTTCAATGACTCGGCGGCAACGTCAATATCCGCCTCTACGCAGCGAGCCAGCGCACAAACACGGCTGTTTTTAATGTTGCGCGCGATGGTTTGTACTGATTCAAAATCGCCCGGAGAAGAGACCGGAAACCCGACTTCCATCACGTCAACGCCCATACGTTCGAGGGCAAAAGCAATCTGCAACTTCTCTTTCACACTCAGGCTTGCCTGTAATGCCTGTTCACCATCACGTAAGGTCGTATCAAAAATAATGACTTGCTGGCTCATGGTTTAGGTCCTTGGTTAACTTGGGGCGCCTTGCTACGAGCATAAAAAAACCCGCGCAGCGGCGCGGGTTTTTCGTTTACTGATGATGACTTAACGTTGAACGTCGCACACCAGCCTACCGCGCACAGAAGAGGCGTTTAGTAGTAGTAGGCCGTTGAAGCGAGTGGTACGGAACATGTCATCATTCTCCAGATGAATTCGATATGCTTTTAGTGGTACTGGATATGGTTTCTGATGTCAACCCTGGCAGGTGAAATGAAGCCGATTTCGTTATCAAACCGAAACGGTAGAATTAGCTAATTGTGCTGAAGGAGGTCGCATTTTATAGATGATCGTTTCATGCGTTGATTCATGAATTTCATATTTTGTCGCATTTAAACATGAATCATCGCAAACGCTCATGAGTTTGACATTTTTGAGGTTTCGATCTATCTCTATGATAAATATATGGTTGTTGTTCTTTTTCTGTTGTGTTGTGAATTTAAGAGAACTCTTTTTGATATAAAATGTTAATTATTAAAGTCAGTAAAATAAAACACTTTAATAATACTTAATATATTCGTCCGATTTTGGAATGTTGTCTATTCGCGCAATCTATGGGTAAACTACATGACATTCACTTGGTGATATTGATGGGTTTGAATTTTGCCCATCAGTAAACTTGCCTTGTTATCTTTATATATTCCTATTTTTTATTGAATTCTCTTTTTTGGATCTTATATGCATGGTAAATCATATAGCCTCAGTTTATTTTTGCTATTTAGCAAAGGGAGTTTTGTATGACATTGGAGTCTGATAGCGTCATTAATGCGCCGGAGCAGCAGCGCACATCAATAAATGAAGGAAATAAACCCCAGCTGCGGATGGTGGATTTAAATTTGCTGACCGTATTTGACGCGGTGATGCAAGAACAAAACATTACTCGCGCCGCTCATATTCTTGGAATGTCACAGCCTGCGGTCAGTAACGCTGTCGCTCGTTTGAAAGTGATGTTTAATGATGAATTATTTGTGCGGTATGGCCGCGGTATTCAGCCGACAGCACGTGCCTTCCAGCTGTTTGGTTCTGTCCGCCAGGCGTTGCAGCTCGTGCAAAATGAATTACCGGGTTCTGGTTTTGAACCATTAAGCAGTGAGCGAGTATTTAATCTTTGCGTATGCAGCCCTCTGGATAACTATTTAACTTCAATCATCCTTAATAAAGTAAGTGAAGTAGCGCCGCATATTCATATGGTTTTCAAATCGTCATTAAATCAAAATACTGAACATCAGCTGCGCTATCAGGAAATCGAGTTTGTGTTGGGCTATGAAGAGTTCCGTCGCCCTGAATTTGCCTGTGTGCCGTTATTTAATGATGAAATGGTTCTGGTGGCGAGCGACAAGCATCCCCGTATACATGGACCGGTAACTGAGGCCGATATTTATAGCGAAGAACACGCCGTTGTTTCTCTGGATCGCTATGCATCGTTTAGCCAGCCTTGGTATGACACCATTGATAAACAGGGCCGTATTGCCTATCAGGGAATGGCATTGATCAGCGTACTCAATGTCGTGTCCCAGACACAGCTGGTTGCCGTTGCTCCTCGTCGTCTGGCGGAAGAGTTTTCCGAGCAGTTGGGCCTACAGATTTTACCGTTGCCAATGAAGTTAAATAGCCGTACCTGCTATCTTTCCTGGCATGAAGCGGCAGGCCGCGATAAAGGCCATCAATGGATGGAAGAGTTACTGATTAGCGCGTGCCGTCCGCAGTAATAACCCGTCAGACAAACAGAGTGTTGATGCATTCTGTTTGTCTTGTTTTTTTATGATAATGAAAAATATTATGCTGTTGTCACTCTCTGGCGGTGGGAGCAATAATGTGAAAAATGCAGGTTTTGCTGTAATGCCGCGTTTCGCCCGAGCATCTACGCTCTCTTTTTCCTGGCGTTGAAGTAATCATCCATCATTCTCCCTTTTCCCTTTATTTTTCCTCTTTTTAGTACGGCTTCTACTCCAGACGTGTGAATTGCCTGCCTTGTGGTGAGCGGTTATGTTAGTTCTTTACCGATAATTTAGCGTCGGCGGACAAATTCTTCCGTCGGGCATATGGCGCAGAGAAATGAATTCTCGGGTCATTAAGAACACAAGCCTGGAGGCAAACCATGGAGATGTTGTCTGGAGCCGAGATGGTCGTCCGATCGTTAATCGATCAGGGCGTGAAGCAGGTATTTGGCTACCCGGGAGGCGCTGTCCTCGATATTTATGACTCGCTACACACGGTGGGGGGTATTGACCATGTGCTGGTGCGCCATGAGCAGGCGGCGGTGCATATGGCCGACGGCCTGGCGCGTGCGACCGGTGAAGTCGGCGTTGTGCTGGTGACTTCCGGCCCTGGCGCGACCAACGCCATCACCGGTATTGCCACGGCCTATATGGACTCCATACCACTGGTGGTACTTTCCGGCCAGGTTGCCACCTCGTTGATTGGCTATGACGCCTTCCAGGAGTGCGACATGGTCGGAGTGTCGCGACCGGTCGTCAAACACAGCTTCCTGGTGAAGCAGACCGAGGATATCCCCGGCGTGCTCAAAAAAGCATTCTGGTTAGCATCCAGCGGCCGACCTGGCCCGGTGGTGGTCGACTTACCGAAAGATATTCTGAACCCGGCGAATAAGCTGCCGTACGTCTGGCCGGATACGGTCAGCATGCGCTCCTACAACCCAACGACGACCGGGCATAAAGGGCAGATTAAACGCGCCCTGCAAACGCTCATCGCCGCGAAAAAACCGGTGGTGTATGTCGGCGGCGGGGTGGTGAACGCCGAGTGCCATACGCAGCTGCGTACGCTGATTGAAAAGCTGAACCTGCCTGTCGCTTCTTCACTGATGGGGTTAGGCGCTTTCCCGGCGACACATCGTCAGGCGCTGGGCATGCTGGGGATGCACGGTACCTATGAAGCTAACATGACCATGCATCACTCTGACGTGATTTTTGCCGTTGGGGTTCGTTTTGACGATCGCACAACCAACAATCTGGCGAAGTACTGCCCGGATGCCACCGTGCTGCATATTGATATCGATCCGACGTCGATCTCTAAAACGGTTCCGGCAGATATTCCTATCGTCGGCGATGCGGGAATAGTACTGGATCAAATGCTGGAACTGCTGGATCAAGAAAGCGCGGCGCAGCCGCTGGATGAGATCCGCGACTGGTGGCAGCAAATTGAACAATGGCGGGCGCGCCAGTGCCTGAAATACGATACCCAAAGCGCGCAGATCAAACCGCAGGCGGTAGTGGAAGCCATCTGGAAGCTGACCAACGGCGAGGCGTACGTCACCTCTGATGTGGGCCAGCACCAGATGTTTGCAGCGCTCTATTATCCGTTTGATAAACCTCGTCGCTGGATCAACTCTGGCGGCCTCGGCACCATGGGCTTCGGTTTGCCTGCGGCTCTTGGGGTGAAAATGGCGCTGCCAGATGAAACCGTAGTCTGTGTGACCGGCGACGGCAGTATTCAAATGAATATTCAGGAGCTGTCGACCGCGCTGCAGTACGAGCTGCCGGTGCTGATTCTGAACCTGAACAATGGTTATCTGGGGATGGTGAAGCAGTGGCAGGATATGATCTATTCTGGCCGTCACTCCCAGTCCTATATGCAATCGCTGCCGGACTTTGTTCGCCTGGCCGAGGCCTATGGTCATGTAGGCCATTCGCATCACCGAACCGTCCGAGCTTGAGAGCAAACTTGCGCAGGCGCTGGAGCAGGTGCGCAATAACCGCCTGGTATTTGTCGACGTTTGCGTCGATGGCAGCGAGCACGTCTACCCGATGCACATTCGCGGCGGGGCAATGGACGAGATGTGGCTGAGCAAAACGGAGAGAACCTGATTATGCGCCGGATATTATCTGTATTACTGGAAAACGAGTCCGGCGCGCTGTCGCGCGTGATTGGCCTCTTTTCACAACGTGGGTACAACATCGAAAGTCTGACCGTGGCGCCAACCGACGATTCCGACGCTCTCTCGTATGACTATCCAGACGGTCGGTGACGAAAAAACCATCGAACAGATCGAAAAGCAGCTGCACAAGCTGGTGGACGTGCTGCGGGTGAATGAGCTGGGGCAGGGCGCGCATGTTGAACGCGAAATCATGCTGGTGAAAGTGCAGGCCAGCGGTTATGGTCGCGACGAGGTCAAGCGCAACACGGAAATCTTCCGCGGGCAGATTATCGACGTCACGCCATCGCTCTATACTGTTCAGCTTGCGGGCACGAGCGACAAGCTGGATGCGTTCCTCGCTTCGCTGCGTGATGTGGCGAGAATCGTGGAAGTGGCACGCTCTGGCGTGGTCGGTTTGTCGCGCGGCGACAAGATTATGCGCTAATCACGTCTCATCGCTTTATCGTAGCCCGGCCAGACGTCGGGCTTTTTTTTGCGAAATCAGCAATAAGTGCGAAGAAAAGCTATTGCCGATGAGATCAATCTGCGTTTAGATGTTACGGATTATACTTATAAAGCAAGGGGCAATTGTGAAACTGGATGAAATCGCCCGGCTTGCCGGTGTTTCCCGAACCACCGCCAGCTATGTGATTAACGGTAAAGCGAAGCAGTATCGCGTCAGCGATAAAACTGTTGAAAAAGTGATGGCCGTCGTGCGCGAGCATAACTACCATCCTAACGCGGTAGCCGCCGGGCTGCGTGCAGGACGCACGCGTTCTATTGGGCTGGTCATTCCCGATCTGGAGAACACCAGCTACACGCGCATTGCTAACTATCTTGAACGCCAGGCACGCCAGCGTGGCTATCAACTGTTGATCGCCTGCTCGGAAGATCAGCCTGATAACGAAATGCGCTGCATTGAACACCTGCTGCAACGTCAGGTAGATGCGATCATCGTGTCAACATCGTTGCCGCCGGAGCATCCTTTCTACCAGCGTTGGGCGAACGATTCATTCCCGATTGTCGCGCTTGACCGTGCGCTCGATCGCGAACACTTCACCAGCGTCGTGGGCGCCGACCAGGATGACGCGGAAATGCTCGCTGCAGAACTGCGTACCTTCCCGGCAGAAACCGTCCTCTATCTTGGCGCGCTGCCGGAGCTGTCGGTAAGCTTCCTGCGCGAACAGGGCTTCCGTACAGCCTGGAAAGACGATCCGCGCGACGTACATTATCTTTATGCCAATAGCTATGAGCGTGAGGCGGCGGCGCAGCTGTTTGAAAAATGGCTGGAAACGCACCCGATGCCGCAGGCGCTGTTCACCACTTCATTTGCGTTGCTGCAAGGGGTGATGGACGTGACGCTGCGTCGTGAAGGGAAACTACCGACCGATCTGGCCATTGCCACCTTTGGCGACCATGAACTGCTCGACTTCCTGCAATGCCCGGTGCTTGCGGTTGCTCAGCGTCACCGCGATGTTGCAGAACGAGTGCTGGAGATTGTGCTGGCAAGCCTTGATGAGCCTCGTAAACCGAAGCCTGGCTTAAGCCGTATTCGTCGTAACCTCTATCGCCGCGGTAGTCTGAATCGCCGATAAGCAATACCTCAATGAAGGCTACACGCTGTGGCCTTCATTAGATAAAAACCCTATTTTCTTTAATATTAAGATAATTCTACATTTTAGTTAGCTTTCTATTTAATTCCCCTAATAAGATAGCGAAATAGCGTTTTTAATGTGAACGCAAAGTAAAATTATATTATTTCTGAATTATTTTGTTACACTATCATGGCGGATTGCCGAAATAACAAACACTTCTTAGCTGACCTACCAGAATAGGCTACTGGCCTGTCTTGAATTCCTCGTAAGGGCGCGCCGCAGGGACTGTTAACGAGCCACAGAATGTCCTAAAATGCCGCTCGCGTCGCAAACTGGCACTTTATATATTTTTTCGATGATATTTAGTTGCGTTAAAGCAATGTGAATGAGCCTGTATTTTTCTTACGGGTATTCATGGCGTTAATTTGCCTCGTCTGCTGGATAATTATTAATCAGGGCTATTGTCGGCCGCAAATAGTGGTTTTTTGGACTCTGTTGGCATTCATGCTGGCTTGACAAGCTTTTCCTCTGCTCCGTAAACTCCTTAAAGTGGGAATTTGTGGGGCAAAGTGGTAAATGGGGGTGAGGCTGGCATGTTCCGTGGGGCAACGTTAGTCAATCTCGACAGCAAAGGGCGCTTGGCCGTCCCTGTCCGATATCGGGACCAGCTTGTCGAGAGCGCTACCGGTCAAATGGTTTGTACCATTGACATTCATCACCCCTGCCTGCTGCTTTATCCTCTGCCCGAATGGGAAATTATCGAGCAAAAACTCTCGCGTTTGTCGAGCATGAACCCCGTTGAACGTCGCGTACAGCGACTGTTGTTAGGGCATGCTAGCGAATGTCAGATGGATAATGCCGGGCGATTATTGATTGCGCCGGTTTTACGGCAACATGCCGGATTGACCAAAGAAGTGATGCTGGTCGGGCAGTTCAACAAGTTTGAACTGTGGGATGAAACGGCCTGGTATCAACGGGTCAAGGAAGATATCGACGCTGAGCAATCTGCTTCAGGGGCGCTGTCGGAGCGATTGCAGGATTTGTCCTTATAAATATGATGGAAAATTTTAAACATACTACGGTACTGCTGGACGAGGCCGTTAACGGCCTGAATATTCGTCCTGACGGTATCTATATCGATGGCACTTTTGGTCGCGGTGGTCATTCGCGTCTTATCCTGTCGCAGCTTGGCGAGCAGGGGCGTTTGATTGCGATCGATCGCGATCCCGCAGCGATTGCGGTGGCTAAGACCATTGATGATCCACGCTTTTCCATCGTGCATGGTCCTTTCTCTGCGCTGGCGGACTACGTTGCCGAGCGCGACCTTGTTGGCAAGATCGACGGTATTCTTCTCGATCTTGGTGTTTCTTCACCGCAGCTTGATGACGCAGAACGCGGTTTCTCGTTTATGCGCGATGGCCCGCTGGACATGCGTATGGACCCAACCCGCGGTCAATCAGCAGCAGAATGGCTGCAAACGGCAGAAGAAGCGGACATTGCTTGGGTGATTAAAACCTTCGGCGAGGAACGTTTTGGCAAACGTATTGCCCGCGCCATTGTTGAACGCAATCGCGTTGAGCCGATGACCCGCACGAAAGAACTGGCGGAAGTTATCGCGGCGGCCATGCCGGTGAAAGACAAATTCAAACACCCCGCAACCCGTACCTTCCAGGCGGTGCGCATTTGGGTGAATAGTGAGCTGGAGGAGATAGAGCAAGCGCTAAAAAGCTCGCTTGGCGTGCTGGCCCCGGGTGGGCGGCTGTCAATCATCAGTTTCCATTCGCTGGAAGACCGCATTGTGAAACGCTTTATGCGTGAACAAAGCCGCGGTCCTCAGGTTCCGGCGGGGATTCCGATGACTGAAGAGCAACTCAGGAAGCTGGGTGGCCGTCATTTACGAGCATTAGGCAAGTTGATGCCGGGCGAAGATGAAGTGGCAGAGAATCCGCGTGCCCGTAGTTCAGTGCTGCGTATTGCAGAAAGGACGAACGCATGATCGGCAGAGTGACAGAAGCCCTAAGCAAAGTAACCGGGTCGTTAGGAAACGGCGAGCGCCATGCCTTGCCTGGCGTTATTCGCGACGACCTTTTGCAGTTTGGGAAGCTGCCACTCTGTCTGTTCATTTGCATTATTGTCACGGCGGTAACGGTGGTGACGACGGCTCACCATACTCGCCTGTTAACAGCCCAACGCGAACAGTTGGTGTTGGAGCGCGACGCGTTAGACATTGAGTGGCGAAACCTGATCCTCGAAGAGAATGCTTTGGGCGATCATAGCCGAGTTGAACGTATCGCTACCGAAAAGTTGCAGATGCAACATGTTGATCCATCAAAAGAAAACATTGTTGTTCAGAAATAAGGATTATTGCAACGCATGAAACCAGCGGCAAAAACGCTTAAGCCAAAACGTCAGGAAGAACAGGCCAACTTTATCAGTTGGCGTTTTGCGTTGCTTTGCGGCTGTATTTTTCTGGCGCTCGCGTTCCTGCTGGGACGCGCTGCCTGGCTACAAATTATTGCCCCGGATAAGCTGGTTCGCGAAGGCGATATGCGCTCCCTGCGCGTTCAGCAGGTTTCTACCTCCCGCGGCATGATTACCGACCGTTCAGGTCGTCCGCTGGCGGTGAGCGTGCCGGTGAAAGCTATCTGGGCTGATCCGAAAGAGCTGCACGAAGCGGGCGGTGTGGTGCTGAACAACCGCTGGAAAGCGTTGGCAGATGCCCTGAACATCCCGCTGGACCAGCTAGCAAACCGTATCAATACCAACCCACGCATGCGCTTTATCTACCTGGCGCGTCAGGTTAACCCTGATATGGCTGACTACATCAAAAAGCTCAAGCTGCCGGGGATCTATCTGCGTGAAGAATCTCGTCGTTACTACCCTTCAGGGGAAGTAACCGCTCACCTCATTGGCTTCACCAACGTCGACAGCCAGGGGATTGAAGGGGTCGAGAAGAGTTTTGATAAATGGCTTACCGGTCAGCCGGGTGAGCGTATTGTCCGTAAAGACCGTTATGGTCGCGTGATTGAAGACATCTCCTCAACCGACAGTCAGGCCGCCCATAACCTGGCGTTGAGCATTGATGAACGCCTGCAGGCGCTGGTTTATCGCGAATTGAACAACGCCGTGGCGTTTAACAAAGCAGAATCCGGTAGCGCCGTGTTGGTCGACGTGAGCACCGGTGAAGTGCTGGCGATGGCTAACAGCCCTTCTTACAACCCGAACAACTTTACCGGTACCGCGAAAGACACCATGCGTAACCGGGCCATTACCGACGTGTTTGAACCGGGTTCCACGGTGAAACCGATGGTAGTGATGACCGCGCTTCAGCGCGGCGTGGTGCGTGAAAACACCGTACTGAATACCATTCCTTACCGTATTAACGGCCACGAAATCAAAGACGTGGCGCGCTACAGCGAATTGACCCTGACCGGGGTACTACAGAAGTCGAGTAACGTCGGTGTTTCCAAGCTGGCGTTAGCGATGCCGTCCTCAGCGTTAGTAGATACTTACTCACGTTTTGGGCTGGGAAAAGCGACCAATTTGGGGTTGGTCGGAGAACGCAGTGGCTTATATCCTCAAAAACAACGGTGGTCTGACATAGAGAGGGCCACCTTCTCTTTCGGCTACGGGCTAATGGTAACGCCGTTACAGTTAGCGCGTGTCTACGCAACGATTGGCAGCTACGGGATTTACCGCCCGCTGTCGATAACCAAAGTTGACCCGCCGGTTCCCGGTGAGCGCATCTTCCCGGAATCTATCGTCCGCACCGTCGTTCATATGATGGAAAGCGTGGCGCTGCCTGGCGGCGGCGGCGTGAAAGCGGCGATTAAAGGCTACCGTATCGCGATTAAAACCGGTACGGCGAAAAAAGTCGGCCCGGACGGACGCTATATCAACAAATACATTGCTTACACCGCGGGCGTTGCGCCAGCCAGCCAGCCGCGCTTTGCGCTGGTGGTGGTCATTAACGACCCGCAGGCGGGTAAATACTACGGTGGCGCCGTTTCCGCGCCGGTCTTTGGTGCCATCATGGGCGGCGTTCTGCGCACGATGAACATTGAGCCGGACGCGCTGGCAACGGGCGGCGATAAAAGTGAATTAGTAACGAATCAAGGCGAGGGTACAGGTGGCAGATCGTAATTTGCGCGACCTTCTCGCTCCGTGGGTGCCAAATGCGCCGGAGCGAGTACTGCGAGAGATGACGCTCGACAGCCGTGTGGCTGCATCGGGCGATCTGTTCGTGGCGGTAGTGGGTCATCAGGCGGACGGGCGTCGTTATATCCCGCAGGCAATTGCGCAAGGTGTCGCTGCTGTTATAGCCGAGGCAAAAGATGAGGCAACCGACGGTGAAATCCGCGAGATGCACGGTGTGCCGGTCATCTACCTCAGCCAGTTAAACGAGCGCTTATCGGCACTGGCCGGGCGTTTTTACCACGAGCCATCCGACAGCCTGCGCCTGATTGGCGTGACCGGAACCAACGGTAAAACCACCACCACGCAGCTGATTGCACAGTGGTGCCAACTGCTTGGCGAAACCAGCGCGGTGATGGGTACGGTCGGTAACGGCCTGCTGGATAAAGTCATCCCGACGGAAAACACCACCGGTTCTGCCGTTGATGTACAGCATGTGCTGGCAGGGTTGGTTGAGCAAGGTGCAACGGTTGCCGCGATGGAGGTTTCCTCTCACGGCCTGGTGCAACACCGTGTGGCAGCGCTCAAGTTTGCGGCCTCGGTATTTACTAACCTGAGCCGCGATCATCTTGATTATCATGGTGATATGGAGCATTACGAAGCGGCGAAATGGCTGCTGTACTCCACCCACCACTGCGGCCAGGCCATCGTCAATGCAGACGATGAAGTGGGTCGTCGCTGGTTAGGCCGTCTGCCGGATGCCGTTGCGGTCTCCATGGACGATCACATTAATCCGAACTGCCATGGCCGCTGGCTGAAAGCCGTGGCGGTGGATTACCACGACAGCGGCGCCACTATCCGCTTTGCGTCCACCTGGGGCGAAGGCGAAATTGAAAGCCGCCTGATGGGGGCGTTTAAACGTCAGCAACCTGCTGTTGGCATTGGCGACGCTGCTGGCGCTGGACTATCCGCTGAATGAATTGCTGAAAACCGCTTCGCGTTTACAGCCGGTGTGCGGGCGCATGGAAGTGTTTAGCGCGCCGGGCAAACCGACCGTGGTGGTTGATTACGCTCATACGCCAGACGCGCTTGAAAAAGCATTGCAGGCCGCGCGTCTGCACTGCTCCGGCAAGCTGTGGTGCGTATTTGGCTGCGGCGGCGACCGTGATAAAGGCAAGCGCCCGCTGATGGGGGCCATTGCCGAAGAGTTCTCCGACGTTGTGGTGGTCACTGACGATAACCCGCGTACCGAAGAGCCGCGCGATATCATTAACGACATTCTTGCGGGCATGGTAGATGCCGGCCACGTGAAGGTGATGGAAGGCCGCGCAGAAGCGGTAACCAACGCCATCATGCAGGCGAAAGAGAATGACGTTGTTCTGGTGGCGGGCAAAGGCCACGAAGATTATCAGATTGTGGGTAACCGTCGCCTCGATTACTCCGACCGTATTACTGCAGCGCGTCTGCTGGGAGTGGTGGCATGATTGGCGTAACGCTTGGCCAGCTTGCCAACGTTCTGAACGGCGAGCTTTATGGCAGCGATTCCCTTATTGAAGACGTCACCACGGATACCCGGAAATTAACGCCGGGTTGTCTGTTTGTGGCGCTGAAAGGCGAACGTTTTGACGCGCATGATTTTGCGCAAACGGCAAAAGACGGTGGCGCCGGTGCGCTGCTGGTCAGCCGTAAGCTGGACATCAACCTGCCACAGCTCGTGGTGAGCGATACCCGTCTGGCATTTGGTGAACTGGCTGCCTGGGTGCGCCAGCAGGTTCCTGCCCGCGTGGTGGCCCTGACCGGTTCTTCAGGTAAAACCTCGGTAAAAGAGATGACCGCCGCCATTCTTGGGCAGTGCGGCAACACACTTTATACCGCGGGCAATCTCAATAATGATATCGGCGTGCCGATGACATTACTGCGCTTAACGCCGGAACATCAGTTTGCGGTGATTGAGCTCGGCGCAAACCATCAGGGCGAAATCGCCTGGACCGTTAGCCTGACCCGCCCGGAAGCGGCGCTGGTGAACAACCTGGCGGCTGCGCATCTGGAAGGTTTTGGCTCGCTGGCGGGCGTGGCGAAGGCGAAAGGTGAAATCTTCACCGGCCTGCCGGACAGCGGCATTGCGATTCTGAACGCCGATAACAACGACTGGGCTAACTGGCAGCAGGTGATTGGCGATCGTACCGTCTGGCGTTTCTCACCCAACGCGGCGGGGAGTGATTTCCACGCCTCTGACGTTCGTATTACCTCACAGGGTACCGAATTTACGCTGCATACGCCGAACGGCAGCATTGACGTGCTGCTGCCATTGCCGGGTCGCCATAACATCGCGAACGCGCTTGCCGCGACCGCGCTGGCAACCGCCGTTGGCGCAGACTTAAGCGCGGTGAAAGCCGGGCTGGCACAGCTGAAAGCGGTGCCGGGGCGTTTGTTCCCGATTCACCTGACGGACAGCCAGCTGGTGCTGGATGACTCCTACAACGCGAACGTCGGTTCTATGACGGCTGCGGTACAGGTGCTGTCTGAAATGCCGGGCTACCGTGTGTTGGTCGTTGGCGATATGGCAGAGCTTGGCGCCGAAAGCGAAGCGTGTCACATCCAGGTGGGTAACGCTGCCAAAGCGGCCGGGATTGACCGAGTTCTGAGCGTCGGCACGTTAAGCCAGGCGATTAGCACTGCCAGCGGGGCAGGGGAGCACTTCACCGATAAAGCGTCGGCTATTGCTCGTCTTAACACGCTGATTAACGAACATAAAACTATCACCATTCTGGTGAAAGGATCACGCAGTGCTGCCATGGAAGAGGTCGTACGCGCATTACAGGAGAACGGGACATGTTAGTGTGGCTGGCCGAACATCTGGTCAAATATTATTCCGGCTTTAACGTCTTTTCCTATCTGACGTTTCGCGCCATCGTCAGCCTGCTGACCGCGCTGTTCATCTCTTTGTGGATGGGACCGCGCATGATTGCCCGTCTGCAAAAAATGTCGTTTGGTCAGGTTGTTCGTAACGACGGTCCTGAATCTCACTTCAGTAAACGCGGTACGCCGACGATGGGCGGGATCATGATCCTGACCGCGATCACCGTTTCCGTGCTGCTGTGGGCCTATCCGTCAAACCCGTACGTCTGGTGCGTGCTGACGGTGTTGATCGGCTACGGCATTATCGGTTTTGTTGATGACTACCGCAAAGTGGTTCGTAAAGACACCAAAGGGCTTATCGCGCGCTGGAAATACTTCTGGATGTCGGTGATTGCGCTGGGCGTGGCTTTTGCGCTGTACCTTGCCGGTAAAGATACGCCAGCTACCGAGCTGGTGGTGCCGTTCTTCAAAGACATCATGCCGCAGCTGGGCCTGCTCTACATCCTGCTGGCCTACTTCGTTATCGTCGGTACCGGCAACGCCGTTAACCTGACCGATGGCCTCGACGGTCTGGCCATTATGCCGACCGTCTTCGTGGCGGCGGGCTTTGCGCTGGTGGCGTGGGCGACCGGTAACATGAATTTCGCGAGCTACCTGCATATTCCTTACCTGCGTCATGCAGGCGAGCTGGTGATCGTCTGTACGGCGATTGTTGGCGCGGGACTCGGCTTCCTGT